>APFE031682827.1:29788-62119 GCA_000404065.3 Pinus taeda
GACTCATTGTCATCATGCTGCCTGTGCATATGCTGCCCCTGCTAGTATGAGTCATCGTCATCATGCTGCCTGTGCATATGCTGCCCCTTCCATCATCATGATCTACCCATGATCTACATCATGCCGTTGTCCATACATCATGCTGTCCTCTGCCATTATATATAGTGTGCCTTCCATGGCATGCTATGCCATGCCATGTCAATGAATATGCTGACACAATTCCATTCTAGATTATACCATTGACTACTATATGCATCAATATTATTGCCCATCAAGTCACAGTACCTGAACATGTCATAATATTGAGCCGCAGATGATATATGTGATCACTGTTATTATGGAAGTGGCTATATGTCAATCCATGAGCAGAGGATGAACATGTCCCTTCTAACTGCGTGAACATGTTTCTCATGACAATGATTGAGGCTTCATTATCTTGCAAACAGTCCTTACAACATGCCTTGAACAGCCTCTTTTGTCACGCTGTCACCTACAGCAAACACGCTGTCCTTCCAGGCTTATTCTCGCTATGTTAAGACTCCTTGCTCCAGTTAAAGGCCTCTCCTTGCTGCATCTTAGGGCTCTTCTTGACTGTAGTTTAGAGCCTTCCTTTTGACTGCGGCTAGGGCCTCTTGATTGCAGATTAGGGCAGCCTTTTTACAGTGGATTAGGGCCTCCTCTTGACAGTGGATTAGGGCTTCTTTAGACAGCAAATTAGGGCCTCCTCTTGACAGTGGATTAGGGCTTCTTTAGACAGCAAATTAGGGCCTCCATATCTGCATAAAATCCTCATCATGAACTGTGTATAGGTTTTCATGAACAGCGTAAGAATGTCTTCTCTCACTGTGGCTAGGAGACTCCATTATAGGACTGCGTTAGGGCTTCTTGAACAGTGTGCAGGCTAGGGCATCATTTGTGTATAAACGTATCTTCATTATGTCTCTCCTTCACCAAAACCCAAAGACGTGGAGAGGAGGAGACTACTCATGAAGATTATGTGAGTGTGTCAAATGACTTCAAGTCCTCACCAATTTATACTAAAAATTGGATGATGAATAGACACGTCTATTGGGCTTCTGAGCCTACTCAAGTTGCTGGTCGGCTTGATAATAATTATATAAACAAAATAAATTCATATCTCCATAAATACTTATCGGAATCGGATGATCTTTGGATCAATCCTACACCTCTCGACGAGAGGGATCCAATAAAAATATCAGCTGTCATAAATAAGCTGATCCACGTGGAGTTTGGCCCTAGTTGCCAATTTAACAGAGGTAGAGCTCTTGCTAGACTTTTTTCCACGTGATAATGTGTATGTTCCAACCATCTTTTGCATTTTGATCTTGTTTTGTTTTTGCTTGTGGCCATCATATGCTTTTATCTTGTTCTTTTAACTGCATCAACCTCCTAGGACAAAGTTCTGGGCCCTACCTAGGTGTCAGGATGTAAGGTGCCGAATCCCAGAGAAGCAATGCTCAGTTGAACCCGAAGAAGGGAGGTGGAGTATAGGGTTTATAATGTAAGATGGAAGGTGGTAAGTGTGTTATACGGATAGATGGGATTATGTTATCTCAATCGGTGTTTTCCAAGCAGTGCATCTCCTATGCTCATTGGGCCATTAGGAGAGGTCCTAGTGGACTAGGATGAAAGATTAACTACCCATTTAAGGTGAGTGAACAAAATTACAGTCAAAACCCCTCTTTCTTCCAGGTTATCCCACAATCCATGTCAAATGCCCAAATACTAATACACGTAAGCACTTGATTACAAAATGAATAAAGGACCTTTTGTTTGGAAACCCACCTTCCAACATGTGCTCTTGTTGAATGGGTGAGGAAACATATGATTGGTGCAGGGGGCAGAGATATGAATGGCACAATGTCATCGACTAGTAGTGGCTATTGGTTGGTTGACTGGAAGAGATGATTGCATAAAAATTTCTCCCAAGGGGTCACCCGCTGTTGGTGGGTAACAGACTCCAGAGGATTGAGGTAAAGGCAAAGGGTGATACTAATGATGAAAATCCCAATATAAGTGATGGTGGAAAATTGTTTGAAATATGTGATTGTTATTTAAATATTCTTTCTCATTTATTTATAATGCTTTCTTTACAAGTTTCAATATAATGTACTATTTATCAAAAAACACATTATATATATATATATATATATATCTATATATATATATATATATACATATACATATACATATTTGAGCTAGGGTTTTCTTGGTTTTCCCTAGCTAGAGGTTTGGGGAGCTCGTGGATTGTACCAACCTTATTATAAGGCTATGTTGCATGATACAGGGAAATAGGTACATGTCTTGGAAATGGAAACGCATTGGAAATGTGAGCCCCCAAAAATTTGGAAACAAGGAATAAGCATGCATCACACAAACACGCACTCCAAGGCAAATATGTCTCCTCTTTCTTTTGTTCTCATAGTACAACTTATTGTTTCATGTTAAAACCCTAATCTCCAAATCTCCAAGGGATGAAACCTTACCTTAGTCTTCAAGATACTCCAAGAATCTCAGGAACCCTACTTTTCCAAGTGAGGAGAGATTGATCACAAGAACAAACAGTAATGAATGAGTGAATGGTCTCTCTCCTTTTTCTATATACGTGAGAGTTAAGGAAGGCCAAGAACACATGTGGGCCAATGCCCTTACAAACAACCTATAGTAATCACATGTAAGCTAACACATGTGAAGTGATACGCTCCTTGGGTACGCATATCAAGCTCCAAGTTGATGTTGTCCATAAGTAAGGCTCCAAATGCAAGGTCTCTCCATAAGGTGTGTCCAACACTTCTTGCAAGCCTCCAAAGATTCATCAATCCTCCTAAGCCATGTAAGCCGTTGAGTCCAGCCCCCCTACGTGAACACTATTGCAACCCAAGTTTCCCCTATCCTACTCAAAGACCTGATATAGGAAATCAAGCTACCTTGTGCTATCGAGAGCCCATTGCCCTCCTTCAGGAAGCAATATGCTCCTCCTAAGTAGGGCATTCTCCAAGAAACCATCTCAATGTGGCCATCATGTAGAATGCCACTCAAGTAGTCAGGAGATGTCCAATGTCCTAGGGAAGAATGCCAAGTAAGCATTCATTTGAGGTCAAGCAACCATTGATTAAGCCTTCTCCAATGTGAAAGTCCATCACAAGCCATCTTTGATGTGCAAATACATCATGGACCATCCAGGTGTTGAACATACACCATGTATCCCAGATCTCATGAAACAACCCCAAACATGGTGTAAAGACTTGCGGAGTAACCTAAAAACTAATAAAATAATGGTAAGAAATGGCTCATAAGTTGTTTATTAATATACAATAAGAGGTTGGGGCACCTTCCCCCATGAGCGGGATACAGAGCCACATAAATGCCCAGGTCTGCCTTGACTGCCTTGAATAATGTTAACTAGCTTTGCTATTAAACCATAGTCTGGTAAAATACAATGATGGAATGCTTAGCCATAATATCAAGTAACCACAAATAAATATTAACATGATTTCAGCATCAAATTGATTTGAGATTTAACAAGAAGTAACAAAAATTACTGTCCTAGAATGTATTAGAACCATTTAGAAGTAGAAAAAAATTTGATCACCAAATTTTCTTCTTGGTAGAGGTTATTTTATAAAACATTTAAATTAATATCCTAAATATTACTAAGCTGCCTCTGGAAACCTAACCACAGATTTCTTTTAGTTGACATTTAATTTTGATTTTTAATATCATTTTTTGCCATTTCAAAAGTTTGACCATAATTGATTAAAAATAAGTTACTTTCTTTCTTCCTATGTTATATTCATCAAGAATGAAAATTTCTGTGTTTCTTAAATGACACCGTACAGTCCCTAATCTACTATATTTGATCTAACTTGTGTTTGCCTCAGCTGCTGATCGTATGTGCAGGTCTGGAGCTGTGGATCTGATTTGCATTGATTCTGTTGCTGCTTTGGCCCCCAGGGCTGAAATTGAAGTACGTAGTGCTATTATTTTTATTTTTCTTTTATCAGAGTGATCAAAATTAGATTTTGATTTATTACTAACCATCAGTTTCATAAATGTGGCTGTTCAAGGGGGAAATAGGGACACAGCAAATTGGTCTACAAGCACGTCTAATGAGCCAAGCATTGCGTAAAATGTCAGGCAATGCTTCTAAAGCTGGCTGTACTCTTATATTTCTCAATCAAATTCGACATAAGGTAGACATTGTTTTTTTTTTTTTTTAAAATTTAAATTTATTTTATTTTATAACCCCAAGAAAACCTTACAGGGAAGCTGAAGGGGTGTTTCCCTACATTTGTGGATTGCATCCTTAGTAAACCCACCAGTGTAGATTAGTCCATCTCACCCAAGGGGATTGAACTGGGAACATGCTGGTGCAGAACTAGCCAAATGCCCAGCAACAGTGGTGACAAGTGGCGGAGTTAACCCCTTGGGTTAATGATGGGTTTTTTCATTGGAACTATGTTCCTATTTATATTTGTTTCTACTGGGCTGGTGCTCTTCTTGCCCTTTCCTTTCTCTTGATTGATACTGTAAAAGATACAACGGTGTTGCTTACAGATTGGTGTATTCTATGGAAGTCCGGAAGTTACTAGTGGGGGCATTGCTTTAAAATTCTTTGCGTCACTCCGTCTTGAAATCCGTTCTGCTGGGAAAATAAAGTCGGTAAGCCTGACATCCCTCCAGTGCCTTGTTTTTTCAATAAGCTATTGACTTGTATCTGGTATTGATATGGTATTATCTTTTGTTTTTAAATAACATTTCTAAAAGGAGTTGTGTTTGTTTTAATTGAAGCTTAAAGGAGATGAAGACATTGGAGTAAGAACTCGTGTAAGAGTGCAGAAAAGCAAGGTACTTTTAAAAGCAATCTATACTTAACACTACAGTTGCATATTTGTTCAATTTCTTTCCATATTCTCTCAGACAAGGGTGGAGATAGTTTATGGAATCCACTGTTAATATGTTGACCATACATGTGCTTATCATCCTGTTGATTGTATTGGGTCACTTGTGGATGTCAGAATGTTTTTTCTCTCACATATAGAAGGTTTCATATATGGCTTTTTAGACAAGAAACTGATACTTTAGTGTTAAAAGAAACCTACCATACCTACTCAATCCATATATGCAAATGAAAGATTAAGTATATTGGCAAGGACTAAAGATAAATCACATAACTTCATAAGAATAATATTTGTGAACCTGTGTTAAAATTCTCAGGTTTGAGTTTTGAGTTAATTGGTTCTTTTCAATAGCGTCATTTTAGATTTAGAATGTTTGGGTTTTGGGATCTTGTTCACTATCTCAGGTTTGTGAACAAAGATTTGACTTGTTGTACTTTCTGGTCCCATTGACCTATATTGGTCGCTTGTGGACATTAATAAAATATATCTTTTCTCTCTATATAAGATACAGGAACTATAACCACAGCGTAATGTGGACGTAGAAAATACTTGAAGTTAAAGTTGTTGCACTGGACTGGGGTGTAAAATGACTGAGCATGAGGTTGAGAAGTGATCTAAGAGGGGTGTTGGATTAGCTTAGAGAAGTGTCAAGCAGAACATCAAATTTGACTACACCCAGTCTTTTGTTACTTAGAGATCAAATTGCTAGACACTGGATTCTGCTGCTTGGAGATCCGAGACATATAATTACAGATAATGTGGCACCACTAGAGAGGTCCTTGGTCAGTTTTTGAATGTAAATTAAGGTTGTTAGCAGTAATAAAAAAATGCCATTGGCAAATGGAGAATTGTCCTGTCCTTTTCCATCTGGTTCTGCAACAGCCATGACAGATTCTTCTCGTTGTGTTTCATTCACTACAAAATCTGTTCTGCATGTTCTTTTACCGTATGAGTCATAAGTGTCATAGATGGGAGAATCTTCAAAACAAACCACATATGATTTGTGATGCCTGTGTGTCAGCTGCCATTCAATAAATTCAACACATTTTACTGCCTTTACTTCAAGATAACCTTCATCTTCTTGGCTGTCGAGCCACTGTTCTTTTTGGGACAGCAGGCATGTCATCATGGTTTGAAGGGCCCAAAATGAAGATGGATTCACCGCACAAACACTTAATGTCTTCTTTTTCAATGGTTTGATTCCAATTGTTCTTTTGATCAGCTTCATCCACATTATAATCAATCTCTTCAGAAAAATTATGGGGCTGCCCTTGCTTCATTTCTGGGGCAATTATCTCTTCCCCCGTCTTTGTGGTGGTCTTCACTTGTGTAATCAGCAAGGCGCTCTTCAAGTTCAACACTGTTTTCATCTCCATTATTTCTGACACAAGATTGTTCTTTTGGGACAGCAGGGACATCATCATATTTTGGAAAAACCAGAAACCTTCTCTTTGATCCAAAGTGCCATTGTCTTCAAGAGGGCGAAATAGTCTTTATACTATATCATGATGAGTGTTTTTTAAAAACATGAAGAAATTTCCCCTTTCCATTTCTAACCCCACACAACTTTTGCATGAAAATAAAAAATGCAATGTGTACCTTTTTCATATTGGAGTCACCAAGGTGAGCTCCCAAATTCCTTCACAGTGGTGCTTGTTTCACCTCACAAGCATCAAGTCTTTAACATCTATAAGAAAAAGGTCTTTGTTTTTTCAATGGAGTCACCTAGATGGAAAGATCATCATACTTGAATTTCATCCAATGTTGTCCTTTGAGAAATGGACTTTATCCCAACAATGTTGACAAAAATGTTACAGCAAAATATTGCACTTCTTGAGATAAAGTCAAAATGCTCAAGTGCGAGATTCACTGCATCTCAAAGGAGGCCACTGTTATCTCATCATCCCTCTTCTCACTTGTGGCCAGTTCTCTGAAGCGAACAAAGTTCCTTCTACAAATTAATTACTTTAGAAGACTTGGAATATAAAGATATCCATGAAGATACAAATATTATATGTTAAATGTGTGAAGAATAATGATTATACAATGAGAGTGAGAGGCTTGCTTATATACCAAGCAGGTGTCTCTTCATGGAGAGTCATGTCTCATTTAGACATGACTCTTCAACTTAATTACTAATTAACTAATAATTATTTATGATTATTGTCATTTACATTATTTCCTATATATTTATTCATAACATTGCCTTCATTCTCAAGAAGCTTTGTCCTCAAAGCTTGTTAGTGAAAAAGGCTTGATCTCTTTTTCGGCTTCAAATGTCTTTTTATCTCAAAATTATCATCTTTGTTGATACATGTTGATATGATCTTCCAAGTGACAAAAAAAACTGGCGCTCCGAGAAGGGATCAGACTATTCTAGATTAATCTTCTGTGTAATATTCTGATCACTGGAATTTTGTAACGACTTGTCATCATAGGATTGAATTGAGGTTACATCACTATTCTCTGGAACATCAATTTGTTGTTTCTATTCTGAATGGTCTTGATACATATCTTGGTTGATTTGTCTACTCTCATGATTCAGATGTCGATAGAGAACTTTTTTGGTTTGACATTCCCTTATTAAGTGTAAAGACTGTAAAGAATTTGATGTAAGGATTGTACAGAATTTTACAGCCATTGCAAAAACAATAAAGGGTTTCTTAAAATCATCATGAACCTGTGATAAAATTATATAAAATTTTATAAATCTAACTGACAGAATTGATGAGAGTATCTACCTGTATTCTCGCAGTTGATGATGCCTCAAGTTGCTCCTGCTTCAATTACCAAAAGACCAAAACCACCCAACCAAACTGAGCAGAACCTCGCTACTCAGTTCAGTAAGCTTCCCAATTGAAGTAAACTGTTCCCCCGTGCCCAGAAACCTTAGAACAACCAGGCTCTCCTTCTGTTGGTAACTTCCGTTTATCAATTTCGTCTCTCTTCCGTATGTTTCTTCCCTTTGTTCTCTCCTCTCTTTTTACTTTTTCCTTCAAAATTGTTTCCTGCTCCCTATATTCTGTTTCTTGGCGGTGGCTGCTTCCTCCACCTGCAACCCACTGCTTCTCCTTATGGTGACACCCTTCCCATGTCACGTGATATATTTTTCTTTTAAAGGTATATTGATTTTTGGTTTAATATCCTTTTGTTTGTTTTTAATATGAAGGTTTAGGTTCATATTAAATACTTTAATTTTAATTTATTTTTATCATTTTATTAATTTATTAATATTCTAAGATATATGATTATATAACCATCTTTTTAGATTAGCTTAATTTTTAACATCTTTTATAACCCTTTTTCTTTACACTTTTTAAGTTAATATCATTGGTAATTGCTCATTAATCATGATGCATTAAGTAATATATGTGTTGATGGGTGAATGCGACTACAAAATTTGAAGGAGTGTCAGGGTATTTAATATTTTTAGTTAATTTAGAATATAGTTACTAGTGCGGTGCATGCGATACATGCATATGTAACTATCATATGAGGAGTCATTACATACACCCCTCCTTCAGAAAACTTCGTCCCGAAGTTAGAGTTTTTATCGTATATCAATACTTATAATAGTGATTAGTACATTCTTGTTCGGATTGTGTATCAAGGTTAAATTCTCACTTAATGTGAGGGCACTATAAAATTGGTGTTTTGAATACTTTTGGGTTTATAACTTTAATGATCATGTTTTACTTCATCAGGTTCCCCAGCTATTACAAAATCATCCTATCCTTCCTAATCTCTTTTGCCCCCATCCTATCCATCCTCTACTAGAGTATGCCATGGCATTAGTTATACTAACCTATCCATTCATAAACTCTAAGGATGACAGCGCCGGCTATACCGACTTAATTCCCAGTAGGCATCCGACAGTCATCATCACAGGTCTAGGGGAGCGTGATTCACACAGGCTTCCCATGACTCCAGGTTTCGAAGGATAAACAGTGGGCAACACCTCCACCCCTCCCAGTAGAATCAGGGTTAATACCTTATCATGGAATCTCATTGAGCCTTAATTGTTCTAAAGTTTCTGTCATCACGTGGTCATTTTGGTAACAGATATTATCTGCAATCATAAACACTTGTCCATGCATTTATAAAATGTGCATTAACATATTCAAAACAAATAGCTTATATACAATTCATACATGTCAACTACAATATAACATACTTTGCCATATTCTATTCATGTCATTAGCTTTCATATTAAACTGTAATCATTCGTTGATTTCTATCTCATCAATCATATTGATATGCATAAATAAAACAAAATTATAATATCTTAATTTCCATCAGAAGTAAAATTACTCAAATATTTAAACTTTATTTTGATAACTATAATTTAGTAAGATCAATAACATATTCTGTCTTGGTATCCATGTACTAGCGGAATTAAACATATATCATGTCATAAAAGTTCATGTTTATATATGGTCATTCTAAAATGGTTCTCAGTCTCTGATTTGCAGTAAAGTAAATATATACAAAACATGGTTTAAAGTTCTTCAAAATTGACATAGGTTGGGGTATTTTTGACATATGATCTCTGTATCTTCCTAAGTAGCTGATCCAGGACTATACTTGTCCCACTGGACCTTAACTTGGTCTACCAGACGATTCTTGAGCTATCGAGCCCTACGTTCCAGTATACATAATGGTTCGACCGATATGGTTCCTTCGTCCGATACCTGCAGTTCCTTGCATTGAAGGTTATGAGATTGGTCAGCTATGTAATGCCTTAATATAGATACATAAAATACATTATGAACTTTATGCAAGTAAGGTGGCAGTGCAAGACAATAGGCGAAAGGTCCAACTCTTTCCATGACTTTAAATGGTCCAATAAATCGGGGTGATAACTTTGGCCCTTTTCCGAATTGAATAGTAATTTTATTTGGTTCGATGCGGATGAAAACCTAATCCTCTACTTCATATTTCCTATCAATTTTGTGAGCATCAGCATAACTCTTTTGTCTATCCTGTGCTTCTTTTAACCACTGTCTAATTTGTTTTACCTGCTCCTCTATTTCTTGGATCAATTCTGGCCCTACTATCACTCGATCTTTTAACTTGTCCCAACTTAACGGTGTCTTGCAAGGTCTGCCGTATAATGCTTCAAATGGAGGCATTCCAATTGAACTGTGATAACTGTTATTGTATGCAAATTCGACTAAGGATAAATACTTTTCCCAGTGTGATTGTTGATCCATAACATACATCCTCAGCATATCTTCAAGTACTTGATTTACCCTTTTTGTTTGCCCATCAGTTTCAGGATGATATGCTGTACTCAAATTTAGTTGGGTTCCTAACGCTGATTGCATGCAAGTCCAGAATCTTGAAGTGAATCGAAATATCTATCTGATATGATCTTCTTAGGTACTCCATGAAATCTGATAATTTCATTTACGAATACTTGAGCTACATCAACAACTTCATAAGTATCTCTTATGGGAATGAAATGGGCGTTTTTTTGTTAATTTATCCACTACTACCAGAATGGCATTATGTCTTTAAGAAGTAAGAAGTAGTCCAATGATAAAATCCATAGAAATGATCTCCCATTTGGTCATAGGAATGTCGTGAGGTTGTAAGAGACCTGCTGGATGACAATGATATGCTTTTACTTGTTGACATTCCAAACATCTTGCAACGAATTGAACGATATCACATTTCATGCCCGACCAGAAGAAGAGTTTCTTGGTATCCGTATACATTTTCTTTACTCCAGGATGTGCACAATATACTGCTCTGTGGGCTTTCTTAAGGATGGTGTCTCGAAGATCTCTATTATTAGGGATATACATTCTTCCATGAAATCGTAAGGTTCCATCATCTTCTATTTCATATCTTTCAAACTTAGATTCTTTTGGCTTTTTACTATCAAGACTAGATCTTACCTTTAAATACCAGCTATCTTTTATGAGATGTTCTAATACTCGCTGCCTTAAGTTTACTTTGATAGGTATGAGGGAGAATATTCATAGTCTTCTGCTTAAAGCATCCGCTACTACATTTTCTTTTCCTTTAATATATGATATTCCAAAGTCATATTCACTTAGGAATTCACTCCATCGTCTTTGTCTAGCATTCAAGTCTGTTTGGGTGAACAAATATTGTAGACTTTGATGGTTGCTTTTAAGTGTAAAACTTTGCCCCACTAGATAATGTCTCCAAATCTTTAAAGCTAGTACTACATTGGCTAACTCTAAATGGTGAGTAGCATAGAGTTCTTCATGAGGCTTTAACTTTCTAGAGACATATGCTATCAATCCTCTATCTTGCATTAATGCTGCACCTAACCCATGTTTGGATGCATCAGTACATACCGTAAAATCTTTGTCCATATCAGGGACTCTTAATATTGGTGCACTGGTCAGTAGTCTTTTGAGTTCAGAGAATGCTTTATTACATTCCTCAGTCCATTCATACTTAACAACTTTACGTTGAAGGATTGCAATCGACTTTGCAATTTTGGAGAATCCTTTCGCAAATCTTTGGTAGTAACTGGCTAAACCCATAAAGCTTCGTACTTCATGTGCGTTTTCGATATTGGCCATTCCATGATTGCTTTTACCTTCTTAGGGTCTACTGAGATCCCTTCACCAGATATGATATGACCTACGTAATGAATCTTTTCCTGAAAGAACGAACACTTGGATAATTTTTCATACAACTGGTGTTTTCTGAGGCAGAATAACACTATCCGTAAATGGTCTTCATGCTCTTTCTCATTCTTGGAGTAGATGAGAATATCATCTAAAAAGACTTGTACAAATTGATTAAGATATCTGCGGAAAACACTGTTCATAAGATTCGAATACTGCTGGTGCATTAGTTAATCCAAATGGTATCACAGTAAATTCATAATGTCCAAAGCGTGTTCGAAATGCAGTCTTAGAAATATAGCTTTCAGAAATCCTTAGCTGATGATAGCTTAATCGAAGATCAATTTTTGAAAAGACATCAACTCATTTCATTTGATCAAAGAGATCATCAATTCGAGGCATAGGATATCGATTCTTTACTGTAGCTTGATTCAAGTCTCGATAATTTATGCATAATCTTAAGGATCCATCTTTCTTCTTGACAAAAATTACAGGAGCACCCCAAGGTGATATACTGGGTTGAATATGTCCTATATCTAATAGTTCCTTCAATTGAATTTGTAATTCTTGAAGTTCCGGAGCTTTCATTTTATAAGGTGTTTTAGAGATTGGTTGAGTACCAGGTTTCAATTCTATTGTGAGATCTAACTCTCTTTTAGGGGG
Organism: Pinus taeda; assembly: GCA_000404065.3. Taxonomy (NCBI): domain Eukaryota; kingdom Viridiplantae; phylum Streptophyta; class Pinopsida; order Pinales; family Pinaceae; genus Pinus; species Pinus taeda. The sequence goes on from APFE031682827.1 coordinate 41,985, forward strand.
TAATCCTGGTAGTTCCTTTGGAAATACATCTGGAAATTCAGCTAACGCCGGATATTGTTCTAAGGATGGTCCTTTTTCTTTACTTCTTGAATTACATATGCTTAACAACCTTTTCTTAAGCAACGCTTCATTTTCATTGCTGATATGTAGCGTAAATATACTTTTCTCTTGATACCTTGAATTTGGATTACTTCTCCTTCATCATTTATACCTAGAATTCTTTTCCCATAACAGTCTACCCAAGCTTGATGAGCTTCTAGTCAATCCATACCTATGACAAGATCATAAGTCCCTAAGGTTGTGACATAAACTTTCAATTTAGTCGAACAGACCCCTAGGTCAGATTTGCCCCAGATATTGCGTAAGTGTTATTTATCTTGTTTTCTCATGAAATATTAGACGAAAGTCTGAGTTGATTTGCTGTACATGTTTTTCCAGAATTTGCTTGACAACTGTTTGTAGAAAAGTGTCAATGAAAAGTTAATTTTTTTTTGGAAAGATTTGCTTGAATTTGTTTGGGAATATTACATTGAAAGAAGGCTTTTATTGGAAGAATTCTTAAGTTTCCTGCTGATTTTTCTATGTTTTGCATGTGAATGTGTTTATGTTAGGGTTTCTAAATGTTCCATGACTAAGTGCATATTGTTTATTGGAAATCTTGGTGAAATTTAGCATGTGAAATTGTGGTGAATTGTCTCCAAGTAGGGCTGACTTCATCCTTACCAAACTCCTTTGAAGCTTTGAAAACCCAAACCCCTAGCCAAGCTTCAACTTGTAAGCCTATTTGAGAGTTTCCCCAATTGCTTTATTGATGTTAATCATTAAGGGCACCCTTTCTTTGACTTCTACATGTCGAGGTACTCCTTTATTATTGAATATCAATAAGCCCTAGGTTGTAGTAGTCCTTAGCTAGTCTAGGGTTAGAACACTATCTCCTGTATAAAGAATATTTGAGCCTATTCCTTCTTTAAGGTATCTTTTGCTAGGCTATTTATATCATGCTGAGTCCTCTAATTAGAATATCCTTAGATGTGAGTATAGGGAAGCCTCCATTGTGATGAAATTCCACTAAACAACAGAAAGAAGATTGCTAAGATGACCACGCCAATCCTTTCTCATTGTTTCCATAGGGTCTGACCCTCGCATTATGAGTCCCCTCATATGGCCTCCTATATTTTGTGGCAACATGCCTATTATGGAGGAGGTACTTGATTGGTTAGAGGAGTAATGATAGGCATAGAATTCAGGGGAGGAGCATGCAGGGGACTGGAGGAGCACTTTGACAACAGATTGGGTGACATGCCAGCCTTAGAACCACCTTCTACACAAATTGATACAACTACGCCCGCTAGTTGCTTTCAGACAAATGATGCATGACCTTCTAGTGGCAAACGAGCCATGACCTTCTCTCATAAAAGGGGGGAGGGAATTGATGCCATTTTGTGTTGGTTGTCTACTTCGAATTCTTGAATGGACCAGGGTTTAGGATTCATTATCATCTTTGATGTATCATTTTTAATTTGGCATCCACTATGTCATATATATTGGTGTTCTTTTCCATATTATTGTGCCAATTGTTCATTTGATGTTGTTGGTTTACATCTTTAGAAAGGTGAAAAAGTGGATTCATTTTGTTTTTTAATGTTTGCTACAATTTGCTGATTTGCTGATTTTTTGTCGATGTTTCCGATAAGTTATATTCTGGATCATCAGTGATGTTTTGCCGATGCTGTTGTTTTCAACAATGTTCAAATAACCATAGCACTTTATTTGAGAATGCTAGGTCTAAACCTTTATCTAATGCTTGCATAACTGCGATGTTGTTTAAGTTTGGGAGAGTCCAGGCAAATTTTATCCAGAGATGCAATCTGGGGTCAGTTGCAATCCTGCTTGCTCTTGGTCTGCCTGGGTTTCCTTTTGCTGGCACGGATTCATAATGGTTTTCTATATTCCTTATGCATACATTCTGTATCTTTCTCATTGTCATTTGAAATTCAGAGACCAATATACATTCAGGAATTGGAGAAAAGAATTATCTTTATAATTAGTATCTATTATATTCCTAAATCATGACTTTACTTTGAGGGAGCACAAGCAGTAAGAAGGGCTTAGTTGATTTTCAGTTAGAGTTGATCTCTTTTATTGCAAACTAATGCTTTTATAATAAATCATTCGAAACATGAAAGTATTTTATATATTTTTGGAATATGTAAGAAAATTAATTCTTTAAACATTACCTGTTTTCAATTTAAAGCTGTTTGTACAGTTGGTTAAGTGCATTCTGTTATGTTAAGTTTTCCCTCCTTATTTTGCCTTTTTATTTGCTGCTTCCTAATGTGGATTGCTCTATTTACATTTCAGGTTTCAAGGCCCTATAAACAAGCAGAGTTTGATATTATTTTTGGTGAAGGTGTGAACAGGCTGGTCAGTATGTAAAGCTGGATTTTGATTTGTAAATGCTCCAGATTTTGAAATGGTTTGATCAAATTTTGCTGGGATGTGTTTCGGATCAATATGGGAAATATAACTGTTGAATCTGGAAATGTATTTTGTTTTTGAAATCTTATGATGTTTTTTTACTTTTGCAGGGATGCATTTTGGATTGTTCAGAAATGCTGGATATTGTTTCTAAAAAGGGCTCATGGTACAGTTATGAAGATATAAGGTGTGTCTGCATTTGATTTTTGTTAGAGTAGTTACCGAATGTTACCAGCTGATTTTAATAACTTTTTCTTGAAATCTATGATTCCTGATTTTAATAATTATTTCTTGAAATCTATGATTCTGCTTTGGCAGATTTGATCCTGAATAGATACTTTGAATATCTCTATTCTACAGATGCCTCAAGAAAGTCATCTCTTTGGATATCATGAATTTTTGAAGATATAATAAAGCAGTCACACAAGTAGATGGCACAGAAGGCATCTGTTCATTTCTTACGAAATTGTCCAGTTAGACTATAAATCTATGGAAACAATTGATACATGTTTTTATAATGACACTGTTTTATTAGAGTAGTTTGTATGAATTAGCAGTAATGAAATGAAATTCTATTAATGCCCATTGATGACCTATTAGGTATGAAAATTTCATCTATTGCAGCAACTGGAAATTATTCTCTTAACTGTAAATTAAATTATGTAGTTTATTAGCTACGGCAAACAATGAATAAAATCACAACTGCAATTTTCACCATAAAAATACTGCGGAAAATAAAACACTGGAAACTGAGAAATTCTAGCACACATAAGAATTTTGACACAGTTATTTTTGGACAATTGTGCCCGGAAAATTCCAATGCATAAAAACTGGTGCAGCAGATGAGGGTTTTATTATTATTCTTCAGCAACAATTCTGAGTACAATAATTTAGACGCTCCAATGGCAATGTAATCTGAGGAAAAATACTGACAAAATTAGTGTGAGAATTTTCTCTCACTCCACAACTAATTTATGCCATTGAAATTGCCTCCCTAGCCACATGCAGATACTTCTGCGCAGAGCTTGCACAATCTCTCTAGGAATTTAGGCCATCCTCTTACTGCCTCTCCCGTGTTGAGAAATCTAGGGTATGAATAGTTAAAAGATTTCTCTGCTTGATAATCGCTTGTGATGTTTACTTCTTTATCTTATAGTCTTTTCTTTGTTATGTTATTATTGTGTTCTTTTCATCAAGACAATTATCAATATGCACAATAAAAGACAAGTGACATAATATGTCGGCTTGTTAGCCAGGGCCAAAACCTCTCAACCCTTGAGAGGAAAACTGTTAAAATTGACAACTAGGGCCAAACTCCACGTGGGTCTTCTTATTCATGGCAGCTGATATTTTGCTTGGATTCCTCTCATCCAGAGGTGTAGGATTGATCTAAAGATCATCTGATTCCGACATGTATTCATGGAGATATGAATTTATTTGTGTATTGTGACAATTCGTCAAGGTCGGTTAGCAACCAAATTACCCCCACTTGTCCTCCACATTTTATTATAAATAGAAGAGGTCCTCAAGTCATTTGGACACACTCACACTTTTGTGATCTCTCTCTTCATTCTCTTTTGGGTTTTGATGAAAGAGAGATCTAGAGGGAGTGCCCTAGTCTAATACGCTGTCCTAATCACAACCTTGCAAGTAAAGGCTATACGCTGCCCTAAACTACAGTCAGGGAGAGTACCCTAGACGTAGTAAAGGAGGCTTTCATAGTGTACCAAGGAAGGGCCTAAATGCTGGTCTAATAGAGAAGCCCTATATGCTAAGGAGACTCCTAGCCGCAGAAGAAGAAGATACCTAGCCGTTGAAAAAGGGAGCTTTTATAAGCAGCAAGAAGAGACTTGTCTATGCAGCAAGGAGATGTCTATGAGATCTTCCATCTGCTGTCAAGGGAAGCCTAAAAGAGCCCTTGCCGCAAGTCTGAAAGTCACCTAAATTATTCATTGTCTGGCCACAGTTGAAGAGGTTTATATGCAGCAAGAAAAGGCACTCACACATAGCAAAAGGGAGGCCTCTGTACGTAGCATTTGAGTGTGCCTTAAGCTGCAGTAAGGAGGCCTAGAAGAGGCCCTAATCACAATCTAGAAGGTAACCTAATTCGCTGTCACAATCTGCCCTAGTCACAGTCAAATAGGAAGGCTAATATCCACAGATAGGAAGAAGCCTTATCAATATATCAAGGCCTGAAAGGACAACGTGGAATTTGTGGCAGTGTGGTAAAAGAAGTATGAAGACAACACTGTTAGAAGGCTCTTCCTAGGACTGTTTACATGGTTGGCAAATCGCAGTGTTGATAGCAAAGTCAACACTGCTTCATTGACATTCTTGCTTGTTGCTTAACTTGTTGTTGGGCTAGGGCGTAGGCCATAGCCAGCAGTTAAGGCCGTGAGTTGATGAAATAGTGATTGCTAGTACTGCAGGAGGAGGACAAAATTCTGTAAGATTCAACATGGTTGGATGTAGCACGGTGATGGAATCACCTTGGAGAATCAGTCGAAGAAGTATGCCTTCACTTGAGTTCAGATCTGCAGTCCTTGTCACTAGATCTACAACCTCATTATGTTATCTTCATGGTGAAGATCTCTGCTCTTATTTTTACAAGTCAAAGTGTTGACTTCTGATGTATATGTACTATCTCTCTCTCTACTGAACTATTGAAGAATATAAGAAGAATTGATCAAGGGTTCCCCCACGTTGGGGTTTGTCTCTGGTTGGCATCACATCTTGTGTCCACTTGCCTTGGCATGTCTTCTGCAATTTATGTTTATGTTCTATTTGCACTTTACGATCATGCTAAATGTGATTGCTAATCTGGAATTGATATTGAGCTAATATGAAAATTGAAGTAAATTTGCTCTAAACATAGAACATACCTAAAATTAACATGGTATCAAAGGTGAGGCGAAGACAAAGCCCAAGCAAGAGTGAAAGAGCAATCACCGAAGACAGTTGGACAAGGTCAAAAGGCTCAATGGGTTCCTCATTCCACTTCAAACTCACCAAGGGTGAAGTCGAAGCAAAGAAGATTATCAGAGTGGCGCAGCGGAAGCATCTGGTGGCCTACCTAAAGGTCGCTTCAATGGGAAGTTCGGATCTAAGGATGGAAGGAAAGGTAGATGCCTTGCTTGCAATATGTTTGGCCATTATGCGAGGGACCGTCTGAATAGAAGGGACACATCACTTGATGTTGATAACAATCATTCCAGGGGCATCTTCAATGATCGAAGGAATGATAGGTAGAATGGCAAAGGAAAAAGGAATGCAATTCATCAAGGAAATGGCTGACTCTTCAACAAAGCAAGGAACTCCTGGTATGAAGAATCAATTGTTAATTCTAATAAGCAAGCGGAGCATTAACTTATATTGGCCCTCTCCACTACTTCTCCTTCGGACTCTTTGGGAATCTGGCGTATTGATAGTAGTGCTTCAAGGCACCTGATCGAATACAAGGAAGCTCTCTCTTTTGATAGAGAAGGAAACAATCGTGGAGATTATTCTTGGAGACAATGCTGCCTATCCCGGAAAGGGTGTAGGGAATGCTAGCCTTCAATTGAATGAGGGTAGCACGATTCATTTACAAGAATTTCTTTATGTACATGATCTCAAGAAGAACCTGGTGTCCATTTCGGCAATGGAAGTCAAAGGTTTCAAGGTGGCATTCATCGATGGAAAGGTACGTGTTTGAAAAATAATTTTAAAGATGCTTCTACTCTTGGGTTCAAGGTTGGCAATTTGTATCAAGTTGCAAGAGGTCCATTGGGGGCCATGTCTGAACTATGGCATCGAAGGTTTGCCCATCTTCATTGTAAAGCCCTACCCGATGTGAGTCAGATGGTGACAAGGATGCCTGAATTCAAGGAAGAGAATGAAGGTAAATGTTCGAGATGTACCGAAGGAAATCTTATAAGGGGACCATTCCCCTCATATAATAGCAAGACCTCAGATGTGGAACAACCCAAGGGGTTTGAGATTCATGATTGGGAATGTCATGTATGTAGGTAGTTTGAAGCAAGCACCCTAGGCTGGGTATGAGAGGATTGATAGCTATCTGATGAAGCTGAGATTCAATATTGATTTGATGCTTCTGCGATCTATATTGTGTGGTGTTATCTTCCGGAGACATCGCTTTCATATTTGTTGTAATCGACGTTTCGAACCAACCTCCGTGGTTCATCATCAGGATTAATCCATGAGAGAATATGTCAGAACCCAATAGGGTAATAAATAGGGCTAGGGTGCGGATGGGAATTGGCTCTAATGAAATTGTGATTATTCTTGGAGTTTTTGCGGTTGTGTTTGATGCAGGCAAATGAAGGAATAACAGAGGCGTCTCTGCAATGTTTGAGAAAGGTGAGATCTGACTTCTTTCTAGCAATCAGTGATTTGAATCGTTCAAATAAATGAACTTCTTGTAGTTTCTCCCTCTCGTACAAGTTGAAAATTATTGATTTGAGGCTTCTGCGATCTATATTGTGTGTGGTGTTATCTTCTGGAGACATCAGATTCATATTTGTTGTAATGGACATTTCAAACCAACCTCCGTGGTTCATCATCAGGATTAGATCCATGAGAGAATAAGTCAAAACCCAATAGGGTAATAAATAGGGCTAGGGTGTGGATGGGAATTGGATCTAATGAAAATGTGATTATTCTTGGAGTTTTTGAGGTTGTGTTTGATGTAGGCAAATGAAGGAATAACGAAGGCGTCTTTGCAACATTTGAGAAAGGTGAGATTTGACTTCTTTCTAGCAATCAATGATCTGAATCGTTCAAATAAACGAACTTCTTGTAGTTTCTCCCTCCCGTACAGGTTGAAAATTATTGATTTGAGGCTTTTGCGATCTATATTGTGTGTGGTGTTATCTTCCGGAGACATCACATTCATATTTATTGTAATTGACGTTTCGAGCCAACCTCCGTGGTTCATCATCAGGATTAGATCCATGAGAGAATAAGTCAGAACCCAATAGGGTAACAAAGAGGGCTAAGGTGCGGATGGGAATTGGCTCTAACGAAAATGTGATTATTCTTGGAGTTTTTGAGGTTGTGTTTGATGCAGGCAAATGAAGGAATAACGGAGGCATCTCTGCAACGTTTGAGAAAGGTGAGATCTGACTTCTTTCTAGTATTCAGTGATCTGAATTGTTCAAATAAACGAACTTCTTGTAGTTTCGCCCTCCCATATAGGTTGAAAATTATTGATTTGAGGCTTTTGCGATCTATAATGTGTGTGGTGTTTATCTTTTGGAGACATCGCATTCATATTTGTTGTAATCGACATTTCGAACCAACCTCCGTGGTTCATCATCAGGATTAAATCCATGAGAGAATAAGTCAGAACCCAATAGGGTAATAAATAGGGCTAGGGTGCGGATGGGAATTGGCTCTAACGAAAATGTGATTATTCTTGGAGTTTTTGAGGTTGTGTTTGATGTAGGCAAATGAAGGAATAAGGGAGGCATCTTTGCAACGTTTGAGAAAGGTGAGATCTAAATTCTTTCTAGCAATCATTGATTTGAATCGTTCAAATAAACGAACTTCTTGTAGTTTCTCCCTCCCGTACAGGTTGAAAATTATTGATTTGAGGCTTTTGCGATCTATATTGTGCGTGGTGTTATCTTCCAGAGACTCGCATTCATATTTGTTGTAATTGACGTTTCGAACCAACATCCATGGTTCATCATCAGGATTAGATCCATGAGAGAATAAGTCAGAACCCAATAGGGTAATAAATAGGGCTAGGGATGCGGATGGGAATTGGCTCTAACGAAAATGTGAAGCCAATCCAAACCATTGCTTTAAGGTTGTGGATGATAGACCTCTCATACTGGTACCTTATGAGGATGACCTCGTTCTGGTAGGTGCAAACCCTCTCATTTGCAAAAGTAAGAGGGAGTTGGATTTCGGATGGTGAACTGCAAGCCCGTGACTACCTCAATGGAGCCTAACTTTAAGAAGTTATGTGGTAGTAATGCCGAACCTAATTTGGGAAATGCCTTAGTTTCATAAACTCATACTAGCATTGATGTTCTTGGTGAACTCCCGTACGGATATATGTTTTGCAGTTAACATGTTGAGCTCATATATGGTTGAGCCTCATTGGATTGGTGCCAAGAATCATTTGAGATATCTTCAGGGAACAATCTTTCATGGATTGAGATACACTGCTGGAAATGTGAAGCTGCATGATTATTCTGATGTTGACTGGGTAGGCAGTGTGGATGATCGTAAGAGCACTTCTAGGTGTTGGTTCTCTTTGGGTTCTGCTTCGATATCTTGGATGAGCAGGAAGCAAAAGATAGTGGTTTTGAGCACTGCGGAGATCAGATACATAGCTGAGAGTATGACCTCCTGTGAAGCTGTTTGGTTGTGGAAGCTCTTTAGTGAGTTGTTTGGACATGTGCTGGATACCACCGTGATCTTCTATGACAATCAGAGTAGGATTCGATTGTTGAGGAATCTCGTGTTTTATGATCGCTCCAAGCATATAGAGATTAGGTACCACTTTATCTGGGATATGGTACATCAAGGAGCAATATGTGTAGGTTGCCGATATTCAGATGAAGCCCCTGGGAAAGATCAAATTCTTGACTTTCCAAGAACGACTAGGAGTTGTGGAGAGACTCTCTCCTGAAGGCCCTATATGATATGGACATTGAGCTCTGGGAGCTCCGGGTGGCTTGGGGGTACTTCTTGGAGCGATGAGCAACCATAGGGTGAGTGGTTCAGCCTTCCCCTAGTGGTCTGCTATGTGGGAAGGATGAGTGGTTCATCCTTCTCCTGCTGAGACACAGTCATAGGGTGAGTGGTTTAGCCTTCCCCTAGTGATTTGTTGTGTACAAGGTGAGTGGTTCAACCTTCCCCTGGGATACCCCATGGCGACATGTAGGCAGGATGAGTGGTTCATTCTTCTCCTGCTGAGACATTCTACCCATGCAGTCTAGGACTCATGGGAAGTACCTCTCATCTGGTTAATGAGTAGGGAAATGAGGATAGGGATCATAGTAGTACCGATGGATGCATCGTGTAACTATCGTACTCCCTATGCTAGGATGATATTGATTTGGGATCAATTGGAACTGACTTCGAGTCAATAAGAGTGGTATGATACACTCTCTTTATTTGGAACTGATTTTGGATCAGTAAGAGTGGTATGACACACTCTCTTTATCAGAACTGACTTCGGGTCAGTAAGAGTGGTCTGCGACACTCTCCTTTATATGGGACTGACTTCGGGTCAATAGAGGATGGTATGATACATTCTCGATCACCTCCTCTTCTTCATAGTTCAACAGAGCAGAGGAGCGCAGGGCACTGATGGCAGAGATAGTACAGACTAGCAGACGGATTAGCGGATGGAGTTCTCCCTAGTTGAGAGGGAGTGTTAAAATTGGCAACTAGGGCCAAACTCCATGTGGGTTTTCTTCTTCATGGCAACTGATATTTTGTTTGGATTCCTCTCATCGAAATGTGTAGGATTGATCTAAAGATCATCCGATCTCGTCATGTATTCATGGAGATATGAATTTATTTGTGTTATGTGACAATTCCTCAAGGTCAGCCAACAACCAAATTACCCCCACTTGTCCTCCACATGTTATTATAAATAGAAGAGGTCCTTAAGTCATTTGGAAACACTCACACTCTTGTGATCTCTCTCTTCATTGTGTTTTGGGTTTTGATGAAAGAGAGATCTAGAGGGAGTGCCCTAGTCTCATACGTTGTCCTAATCGCAACCATGGAAGTAAGGCTATACATTGCCCTAAACTACAGTTAGGGAGAGTACCCTAGACGCAGTGAAGGAGGCTTTCATATCATAGCAAGGAAGGCCCTAAATACTAGTCTAATAGAGAAGCCCTATATGCTAAGGAGACTCCTAGCCGCAGAAGAAGAAGATACCTAGCCGCTTAAAAAGGGAGCTTTTATAAGTAGCAAGAAGAGACCTGTCTACGCAACAAGGAGACGTCTATGAGACCTTCCATCTGTTGTCAAGGGAAGCCTAAAAGAGCCCTTGCCGCAGGTCTGAAAGTCACCTAAACTATTCGCTATCTGACCGTAGTAAAAGAGGTTTATATGCAACAAGAAAAGGCACTGACACGCAGCAAAAGGGAGGCCTCTATACGTAGCATTTGAGGGTGCCTTAAGCTGCAGTAAGGAGGCCTAGAAGAGGCCCTAATCACAGCCTAGAACGTAACTTAATTCACTGTCACAATCTGCCCTAGTCATAGTCAAACAGGAAGGCTACTATTCGTCGATAAGAAGAAGCCTTATCAATATATCAAGGCTTGAAAGGACAACGCGGAATTTGTGGTAGCGTGGTAAAAGAAGTATGAAGACAACACTGTTAGAAGGTTGTTCCTAGAACTGTTTACATGGTTGGTAAATCACAGTGCTGACAACAAAGTCAACACTGCTTCATTGACATTCTTGATTGTTGCTTAACTTGCTGTTGGGCTAGGTCGTAGGCCATAGCTAGTAGCGAAGGCTGTGAGTTGATGAGTTGATGAAATAATGATTGCTAGTACTACAGGAGTAGGACAACATTCTGGAAGATTCAACATGGTTGGATGCAGCTTGGTTGGATGCAGCGTTGTTGGATGCATCATAGTTGGATGCAATTGTTGATATTTCTGAGTATTACGTGTTAGAAATTTTATCTGTATTCTCTGGTTTATTTCGCCTACTTGTTTAATTACTAACAAGTTATTTAACCATATAAATTCTGAAATAAACACAACACAGTCTGAATCATCTACAGATCAACAACTGAAAGAAATAGACAAACACACAAGGGACATCGTTAGTTTTGGACAAACGTCCCCGGAAAAACCCAACTTGGGAAAACTAGTGCAACAGTTCTGAGGTTTTTGTTATTAAGCATCTTTTCTTGAGTACACTGGGTGCCAAATTGGCTCACCTGACAGAGATAAAAAATCTGGCAGTAATCCTCTCTTCGGAAGCAGATATTCTGAAAGTCTGCTCCACGAAACCCTTTCCAACATAATCTGAAGCACTACATTAGCTCTCATGGCCTTTGCATCAACCTGAAACCCTTTGCGTCAGCCCTTTGAGGCTCTACGTCACTACTGCAGCCTTTACGTGGGTCACGCAAGCCCTTCTGGATTTTGCGTAGTCACTGCTAGCCACTGTGTGGCTCCCTCTAGCTCTGTCTGCCTCTTTGCCTCTGCGTTGGTCTTCTGACATTATCTCTGTCTCGTACTCATTGCCCCTCGCTGCAATACTGATCACTGGTTTGATTTCTCTTAGCAAACCCCACTCCAGAAAGTCGAACTGACTGATAACTCTAGTGTATCTCCAATGGACCCTCAAGCCTCCTCTTATACTTTTTCTGTTGAGTTTTCAATGACTGAGATTACTTCTCTAATCAACAACTAAGATTAGATTTTGCTTGATCCACGTCATTTAGAACCTTCTAATCCAGTTTTATATTAATACCCATTAATATTTTTATTTTCCTAAGTTTATACTTAGGAACCCATTAAAAATATTAATTATTTTAATATCTCCTTCATCGGGTAGAATTTCTCCAAACCATTTCTGTGTCTTGGAGATCTCATGTGCTTTAGCCTCTCCACCAATTTTCATGGCTAGAGCACATCCGATGCAACCCAAATCAACACTCCCTCTTACCGAGGAATGTGCTCTAGTAATGCTCCACAACTAAACATCACTCTGGTCATACGACACCGGTACCTGTGCTGATGCTTGGCCTTCCCGCCCAACATCCTTTGCACTGCTGCATCTTGTACTGCTGCCCATGGCTCTACCACTGCCACTGCTACATCTGTAAGATAACTCCTCTGCATTTGTGCTGCTGCTAGTCCTTTCTCCCAACACTGAAACTGCACTGTAGCCTTCTCTCATCATGTTGTCCATAGCACTACCACTGCTACTGTTGCACTGCAACTCAGTTACTGAGATGATGGTAACTGATCTACCCAACTATTGACATCATTGTCAGGCTAGAAGCCCTCTTGATGCTGAAGCTCTCTCTACCGCTACCCGGTGCTCCCTCTGCTATCTCTGCGTTGCTGCAACAACTCTGTGCTTCTCGCACTACTACAAACCTTTGTGTCTTCCTACACTGCTGCAACCTCCTCTGTGCCTCTTGCATTGCTGCAAGCCTCTTTGCGTTGCCAGGGACTACTAAACTCTAGCACTCTTTGCCGCTACATCCACATCCGCTTCTACCGGCATTTGTCTTTCTGCTACTGTCACTTCGAGGTTCCCGTAGCCGGATATGATCCAAGAGTTTGGGTACCTCAAGGACCCTGCCTCTCATCTCTTGTAGTCCTCCTGACTACTTCCCGATGTCTCCCCACCTCTTCTCTAGAGGTACATGAGTGCTCATCGCACAATCGTCATCATACTATACCTTCTTTTCCGCCTAGCCGGCGCTGCCTTGGAGTCAGATGTCTCTCCCTTATTCTTCTTCCTGGGACACTGGTTTGCATAATGGCCCAACTCCCCACAGTTGAAGCACTTAATCTTGGAGAGGTCCTTTTTCGTCCTCTTCCCCTACTACCCCATAGATGCCAGAGCTGCATCCTCTTCCTCCTCTTTTTTGACCCGGGCTCCTTTGCTGCTACTTCTCGTCTTGGTTAGTCGTCTGATCTCTTCTTGGCGAAGAGTTGCCCATAATTCTTCCCATCCTGGAAGATTTGCTCTGCCCAAAATGCTTTGGACGAACGTCTCCCACTCCTCGGAGTCTGCGTTCAGGGCGGTCCTCACCATTAAGTCTTGATCCGGTATGGCCCCTATGGAAGTCAGTCCCGGATCTCCTGCAACTCGCCGAGGAAGTGATTTATCTGCTCTACCTTCTGCATCTGGTACGATTGCAGTTGATTCTCCAGTAGCATCTTCCTTTGCACGGAAGTGCCTTGATACAATGTCTTCAAGGTATCCCACATTTCCTTTGCCGTCTCCTTCTCGGCAATATGCAGGACCACATGATCCATGACCCCATCAAGGATTATGCATTTCGCCTTGGCCATCGCATCCTCATACTTTTCGTTATGAGTTGGGTCAACTGGGATAGCGACAGTTCTCAAGGCGAAGGCCTTGATACAATGTCTATCCAAAATGGATGGGATCCGAGGTAGTGACTCCGTCTACCTTGGTTCTGTCTCGTTAGGTACTGTTCTGCCTTGACAACAACAACACCCCACCAGCTTCACTCGCTGCAATCTGCCCACAACTTCCTATGCCCCAGCAATTGAAGTACTGAGCCTCTAGGCCCTTCGCAATCTCGACAAAGCTGATTTGCTTCCCTGGCCAACTGCGTCAACCCTCTTGGTCTCTCAGTGGCTCTTTGTGAGCCTCTTCTGCGTTCCTCTGCCTTTGCGCTGGCCTCTCTCTGGCTCGAACTGATGTCGTAGGCCCTCCAAGTCAAAGCTTTTCTGCTGCTCTCTTCCTAGGAACAACTTTTGTCACTCGAGACAACTGTTTCTATTGCAGATTCTCTGATTCAACTGCTGCCTTCAACTCTCCTATGATCTGCAATGCTCTGATACCATGTTGATATTTCTAAGTATTACCTATTAGAAATTTAATCTGTATTTTGTGGTTTGTTTCGCCTACTTGTTTAATTACTAACAAGTTATTGAACCAAATAAATTCTGAAATAAATACAATACAGTCTTAACCATCTACAGATCAACAATTGAAAGAAATAGACAAACACACAAGGGACACCGTTATTCTTGGACAAACGTCCTCGGAAAAACCCAACATGGGAAAACCGGTGCAACAGTTCTGAGGTTTTATTATTAAGCAACTTTTCTTGAGTACACTGGGTGCCAAGCTGGCTCACCCGACAGAGATAGAAAAATCTGGCAGTAATACCACTCTTCAAAAGCAGATATTCTGAAAGTCTTCCCCATGAAACTCTCTCCAGCATAATCTGAAGCACTGTGTCAGCCCTCATGGCCTCCACGTCAGCCTAAAACCCTCTGCATCAACCCTCTGAGGCTCTGCATAGCCTCTTTGGCCCTCTGTGTCACTTATGCAGCGTCTCCATGGGTCACGCAGGCCCTTTTAACTTCTGCGCAGTCACTGCTGGCCTCTGCGTGGCTCCCTTTGGCTTTGCATCTGCCTCGTTGCCTCTGCCCTGGTCTTCCGCCACTATTTCTGCCTCTTTGCCTCGTATTCACTTCCCCTCGTTGCAATACTGATCACTAGTTCGATTTCTCTTAGCAAACCCCGCTCTAGAAAAACTAACTGACTGATCACTCTGGTGTATGTCCAACTCACCCCCAAGCCTCTTATACTTTTTTCTATTGAGTCTTCAACAGCCGAGATTACATGTCTAATCAACAGCTAAGATTAGATTTGGCTTGATCCATGTCATTTAGAACCTTCTAACCCAGTTTTATATTAGTATCCATTAATATTTTTATTTCCCTAAGTTTAGACTTAGGAACCCATTAAAAATATTAATTATTTTAATATCTCCTTCACTGGGTAGAATTTGCGCAAACTAGTTTTGAGTCTTGTAGATCTTACGTGCTTTAGCCTCTCCACCAATTTTCATGGCTAGAGCACATCCGATGCTACCCCAAATAAATAGCAACATAGTTGGATGCAACATAATTGGATGCAACATGGTGATAGAATCACCTTGGAGAATTAGTTGAAGAAGTATGCCTTCACTTGAGTTCATACCTGCAGTCCTTGTCACCAGATCTGCAACCTCATTATGTCATCTTCATGGTGAAGATTTCTGCTCTTATTTTGACAAGTCAATGTGTTGACTTCTGATATATATGTACTATCTCTCTCTTTGTTGAACTATTGAAGAATATAAGAAGAATTGATCAAGGGTTTCCACACATTGGGGTTTGTCTCTGGTTGGCGCCACATCTTGTGTCCTCTTGTTTTGGCATGTCTTCTGCAATTTATGTTTATGTTCTATCAACATTTTACTATCATCCTAAATGTAATTGCTAATTTGGAATTGATATTGAGCTAATATGAAAATTGAAGTAAATTTGCTGTAAGCATAGAACATATCTAAAATCAACAAAAACCAGTGTTGCAGTTATCGTTATCGACATATTATCAGTGAGGGGAAAAAATCAGAAAAAATTGGAAAAAATCGTAAAAATCGGTAAATAATCGGAAAAAATTGTAAAATACAAAAATATTCATTTTTTTTCAAATTTTTTAATATCTAAAGCATCTATAACATAAAATAAATACATTGACACATAAATATGATAAAATAACTAATATATAAGATGTGTAATATCATTTCTAGTGCTACATCCCACATAACAGTGAATCATGTCCTAAATAGTAAGTCCTGACTCTTGAGTCCCAACTCAGCCTCAAAATATCAACAAAAAATATAATAATGTATCTCATATCATGAGTCATAATGTCATATACAATGAAAATAACCAAATAACTAAAGTCTAATAGTACTAATTTCCTCTCCCCTCTTGCGAGAAAATGCAATAGCTTTCCCTTTCCCTCTAGATGTAAATGCCGATGGAGTTGGCAGTGGACTCTGCTGTGCTCTAGAAATTGAAGAACTAGGAGCTATAGGAGGTAGACCACGTCCTCTACTGGTGGCAGGGGTAGCCCGAGTAGGTGGTGTCACTTTCTCGTCCTCGTCCTTGTCCTCCCCCTCTACGCCTTCCACTACCTCCTGCTCTAACCAATCATCGGCAGACTTCATGAAAGGCCTCTCGGCCTCAACCGTCCATGCAGCAGTCGTGTCAATCCCATCCAATGAGATGGCCTCCATATCAGGTATCCTCTCAAGTTGCCTCACCTACAATCGAAGATTGTAGTAGTCGTAGACTATGTCATTAAGTCGTTGGGACTCCAACCTGTACAAAGATCATGAAATAATAATTATAAAAAAAATATTGTTTAATGAATTCAAAAAATTATTTGGAAATTTGCAATATTTTAAGTTTTAAATTTAACCTGTTGCGCTTCTTGTTGTGTATTTTTTCAAATACATTCCAGTTGCGCTTGCATCTTGAGGAGCTACATGCTTGGCTGAGGATTCAAATGGAAAGCTTTTGCAGAAGGGGTACCCTAACACCATACATTCTCCACCATGCATCTACAACGAAATTACAAATAAAATTTTAAATAAACATAAGAAAAAAATTGAAATTTAAAAGTTGAAGCAAAGTACGAAGTTATGAACTTGAAGAGACAATGAAATTTGAAACAAACTAAAAAATATCTGGCCTTTTAGTCGTCCTATCAGTCATAGCCATGTCAAAGCCAAATGTTCCACTTGCCATCCTGTATGTCTCAATTTCTTTGGAGATTTCTGTACGTTCTGCTAGAGATCGCACCATCCTCTGAACACAGGTTATGAATCCATCCATGATCTCAGCATCAAATACGAACCCACATGGGTAAGAAAATGCAGGGTTTAGGTAGATCCCTGCAGCATGAATGGGATGATGGAGTGTGTTGTTCCATTGTTCATCAATAACTTCCCATAGGAGGAGTTGTTTCTGAAACCCCTCATCTCCCTTATCATCATAATAGGCCGGAACAAATTCTTTGGCCCTATCCATGGCCTCATACAAATAGCCTATTGCGGGCTTCTCACCATCAACTAATTGAAGAACCTTTACCAAAGGTTCAGTAACGGTGAACACCTCTTGCATTCCCGCCCAGAAGTCTTCCTGTTATGAATTAATCTACATATGGCCTCTCCCTCTAGTTTGCGGCTCATTGTCAAAGCACGCCACTCCTGTGAAAGAAACATTCTCTTCACATACCACATAGAATTCAAGAGGGATTGAAGAGATATGAAACTAGTGGCAAACCGTGTAATGGCGGGGCGCATCAACTCTTTGTTGTTGGTGTTCTCATCAAGCTAAGCACAGATGTATGATTATATATAAATTTTGTAATGCTTTTTGATGACTCAAAGATATCTTTGACAAAGGAAAATTTTCCTATGTCCTCCAAGATCAAATTAATACAATGTGCAGCACAAGGTGTCCAAAATAAAGTAGTATACCTCTCCATAAGAATCTTGCCAGTAGCAACATAATTTGCAGTATTGTCCGTTATGACTTGGACAACATGTTCTGCACCCACCTCCAAAATAAACACATCCAGTAGATCACATAAAGTTTTTAAATCTTTGATATGTGAAGATGCATCAATAGATTTCATAAACATTGTCCAACCATTTGACATCATTGTGCATTCTGTTTGTGCCCATGATGCCCTAAACTCCTCCAATCTTTTGGTGCAGTCAACTTTTTCATTTTGAAGAATCCAACCTTTAAAGTCATCATAGGAAGGAATTTTGTACCTTGGGCCAAGAGTTGCAATAGCATTAACAGTACGCTGGAAAAAGGGATTATTCCTTGCAATGCTGAAAGGAATATCACTTCAAAGGAGAAATTTGGCTAACAACTTGTCAGCTTGTTCTTTCTTAGTTTTTTTAAGCATTGAAGTGATAGATGGTTGTGAACCAGACGTGGTTCTAGGAACAGAAAATGATGAGGCAGCTACCGAGTTGGTTGTAGATATTGATGCTGAAGTAGAACCAATGCCACTTCCTTGTTCACCTGAGCCTAACACCCTCTTTGCTAGTTGCTTCTTCATTTCTGCTTTGGCCTTTCTATCGTGCTCTAAATTTTCCAATGATCTTGTTGACCCTGCCGCCTACACCTACCTACAAGTCAGTGAGAAAATCCTTCAACCCCACAAGGTGTGGTTGGTGGCAGGGTATTCAGAGAAGGGGCTGTCACACTAATCCCAACTCTCTCCGTTTGAGCTATCTCCTAGGTTAGCTAAGGGGGGTGGTCCCTAATGAAAAGTTAAGCTAAAAAAAAACAAAGATGCGAGTTTCTAGGAGAATTGTTAGAGTTAAATAGATTATTTATCTAAGATCTATAAGCAAAACCTGATATGAGCAATAGCTATTAACACATGAGATAAGCATGAAACACATAAACGACCAGTGCCTTCAAAACGTTGCTCTTTAAGAAATGAATTTTTTTTTTATATTTTTTATATTTTTTACTCAGAATGAAATCAAATGCTTTCAAATGAAAGAAGAAAATATGTGATAATTTTTCAAGATAGAAACTAAGCAAAGGGCTCAGGAAACCCCCTCTTAAATAAATCTTTTGATGTCTTATGAGATTGCTGGCTTGAACAACTTGTGGGACCCTTGATATCCTTAGAGGTGACTATTCCAGCCGAAGAAGTCCTCACACTCCAATAGAGTTGGCAACCTGTCCTTAAATAACAAATGCCTACAAACCAATTGTTAGTGCAAAAGAGACTTGGCATATAGAGGCCAAGTTGAGCTTGTCATTGAACCGACAATGACAAGCTACAACGAGAGCACAAAATATACCAAGCCCAGAGGAGATTTGAGATAGCTGCAAATCTCTCCTCCCTAGACAATAATGCCTTCAGGCAAATGCACAAAGAGAAACAACTAGATAGCAAACGTAAAATCAAATGAATAATAACATCAAACGACACAGGTATACCTCATCAACCAAAGCATGCGCCACAAAAGAAGCCAGTAACCCCAAAGACTTTTATTTATTTATATGAAAGACGGGTACAAAATCCAGCAGAGTTTCGGCAAGCCCAACAGCTTGTTTACAATAAGAGCCAAAGGCTCATATAAATAAGAAAATGGGAGATGATCCCAAGGAAAATTCCAATGACAAGTGGCTCAATGGTGAAGATCCCAAGACCATGTCAAATTCCACGTGGCTGAGTTACTGGCTGTTGGCTGCCAACGAACTGCTGTTGACCTGCGTACGGACTGCTGGAATTTCCCACGTTAACTGCTGTTCTTGCCAACGTAAATGCTGGGCTGACCTTCAACGTTGACTGCCCACGTGTTTGCAAACTAAATCAGCGTATATACTTGCTGCGTATTGGCTGCTACGTAAATCATATATGGTGAGTAATACGCTGAGACTGCCCACGTAAACATTGCCCACGTAAACATGCTGACCTGCGTGTATTTGCTGAGTAATATGCTTACGGGCTGCGTATATACCTGCGTATTTTAATTGGCTGCTATACAATTATACCCTTTAACCATATGTTGAAATAGATGTGGGAAGTGAGGTGGGGTCTACTCCCACTCACATTCTTTTTAAACTTTAGACTTTATGATATTTTATTCAAATTATATCATAGTTTGAACTTTAGCCATACGTTGCCTCGTGAATTTCCACGTGGGCCTCTTTGACTTTCTCATTTGGCACTTGACTTTGACTTGAGTTGTGCTTCATGTGGTAGGCTCCACATGGCTGCCGCACCATCTTTGACCTTCATTGAATATGCCATGTCAAAATTTAACTTATTTCGACTTTGGAAAATTTTCTAAATTTTTCCAATTATTCATTTTTTGAATTTTTTCTTCATTTTTGCTACTGTCACTTGAAAAATCGGCCTTTGAGGGACTCTAAGTCATTTTTTGACCCCCAAAGTAGGCTCTAGGAGAATGCTGGGCCTCTGAGGATGAATTCGAGTGGTCATATGCCCCAGACATTTCCTAAGGCCACTTATTTATGCCTTTACATAAAAAATAATTAGAAAATCCCGTTTTGCGGGAAATTTTTAACTATTAAAAAATCCTACTTAGACCTAGCCAAATTCCACGA
>APFE031682835.1:658-11651 GCA_000404065.3 Pinus taeda
TGGTTTCCTATCAAATCTGAGTTTTTCATAGGAGCCATAGCTCTCAGGGTTGGGCCCAACCTGAGAGCCTAGGGCCTCTTTTCTATATTGTTACTTTTCCTTTACGTATCACTGTTTTCCTTTATGCATTTGAACATATTTCTGTTATGTAGATTTCGTTATGTTGCTGGAATAGATCACTGTTTATTAATGACACTGCTTTAGGTGCTTTGGTAGGATAATAACAGAAAAACTTCCAAGAAAAGGGACAACCACACTCCTGGTTTCACCTCATCCTTATTGGATTTGGGGCTGGAATTGAGGAAACACTAGTTTGCTTGGCTATGCAATCCTTAGTGTGCTATTTTTATTAGCAGAGATTAGTTATGGGTTTGGACATCTGAATTGTTTCTTTGCATAGGTGATGTACAAGGTTTTCTTCCCAAATAAAGTTGCTGTTCATTTATGTTGTTGATGGTTAGACTAGACTAGTTCAAGATTTGATCATTTGCAAGCCTTTGTTGATTTGATCAGGGTACACCGTGCAGGGCATCTTCTCCATTCTTTCATCCACCCAAAGTATGATCTGAGCTACCTGTTCTGTCTCTTAGCTAAGTTTCTCATTTCCCATCTATCTGTTTTGTCCACGTAACCTTACCTCCTTACTCATCATTGCCTTAGCCTTATTCAAGCCAAGTCAGCCTTCTACACCTCTTCACTGCTCCATCCACCAGTCCTTAGGCCATTTTTAGACCCCTATCCTACCTCCGGATCCATCCATGCACCTTCCCCCACTCATCCATCCCCTAAAAACCGATTCCCAAACATCCTGTAGAAATTCTGAAACATCCTGTAGAACCCCTGCAGACTTCCTGTAGAAGCTCACAAATGAGGTTTCCTGATAGCCAAACTTTGTGAAACTCTCTGGAAGAGTGTTAGGTACTCCTTAGACCCTCTCTGCACCTTTCCAACCTTTCCCAAGCATTCCTCTTCCTTGATCCACCCCTGCACAATAAAGCACAGTTCAAGCATATGCATAAGAAAATTGACAACTTAATAAAAAATACAAAAAGATGTTTTCTTAGGATAAAGGTAGCGTAAACACATGCATTTCCCCTCATAGAAGTAATGGCATCTCTTTCAGTAGTTTGCACTCTCATCTTTGCATCAGTAGGACTAGCTGGTAGAATTAGGGTTTGCTAGGGTTTGTGCTTTCCTTCAGTTTGTCAATCTCTTTTTGCAAGTAGAATAGCTTCCTTTGAGTTAGCTTTCATCCATCACTTAAAAGCTTCTTCTAAGAGCTCATAGAAGTTGGCTAAAGCCCCTAGCAGACTTGTGCCAGCTGACCAAGTGACAGCTGCGGCAAGGGCTAGTACTTGTGCATACAGCACCGTCGCTTCCAAGTTTGTTACGAACTACCGGGTTGATAAAAGTAAAGAAGGGAGTCCCGGGAGTTGGAGCATTATTGCTACAATACTGGAGCCCACCAAGTATGATGTTTTGTTTCAAGAACCTAAGGGCCTGCCACCCAAAAAGGAAATAGTACATGATATTATTTTGCAGCAAGATGTTCCATTGCCTAACATTGGAATGTACAGGTTGTTTGCTTTAGAGAATGCTGAAATCAAGAAGCTGGTGCAGGGTTTGCTTGAGAAAGGGTTCATCAGGCCTAGCACATCACCATGTGGGTCACCAATCATTTTGGTGAGAAAGAAAGATGGCTCGTGGAGAATGTGCATTGACTACCGAGCACTAAATAAGATAACAATCAAAAATCGTTATCCCCTTCCTCGCATAGATGATCTTTTAGATCAATTAAAGGAAGTTGTTTATTTCACCAAGATGGATTTGCACAGTGGATACCATGAGGTCAAAGTTGCAGAGCAAGATGCATGGAAGACTACTTTCAAAACGAAGCAGGGATTGTATGAGTGGCTAGTGATGCCTTTTGGCTTGACCAATGCCCATGCTACTTTCATGAGATTAATGAATGATGTACTTAGACGCTTTCTTGATGATTTTGTTATTGCATATGTAGATGACATTATGATTTTTAGTAAAACATGGGAAGAACACTTAAAGCATGTTAAGCAGACATTAGGTGTTTTGAAAAGAGAAAAACTTTATGTTAAACTCTCAAAATGTGAATTTGGCAAAACATCTCTAAATTATTTGGATCATATTGTAGGGGGTGGTGAATTGAAAATAGATCCCTCTAAAGTGGCAGTCATTGTAAATTCGCCTAAACCCAAGTCTGCTATAGAAGTGAGAAGCTTCTTAGGAGAAGCACAATATTGGAGGAAGTTCATCTCTAAATTCTCCTCAATTGCAGCTCCCTTACATGCTTTGACAGGATTGAACAAGGTGTTTCAATGGGGAGGCAAACATCAGAAAGCCTTCGACACCTTGAAATAAAATATTAGTACAACACCTGTACTAGCACTGCCTGATCTACAAAGACCATTTGAAATCCAAACTGATGCCAGTGACTATGCCATGGGAGTAGTGTTGACATAGCACAGTAAACCCATATATTATCATTCTAAGACTTTCAATCTTGCAGTAATTAAATATCCTACATATGATAAAGAGTTGTATGCTTTAGTTCAGAGTGTGAAAAAGTGGAAGCATTAGTTAATGGGCAAAGAGATAGTAATACATACTGATCATCAACCACTTCAATATCTACACTCCCAAACTAAGTTGCAGTAATCAAGACATTACAGGTGGATGGGTTTTCTACAACAGTTTCATTTGGTCATCAGATATAAAAAGGGCATACATAACAAATTTGCAGACATGTTGTCTAGACCTATTATAAATGCATCTACTATACTTAAGCATAATTTCGTACTACATGAAAGCTATTGAACAATATGCTCAAGATACAGATTTTAAAGATGTATATGCAACTTTGAGTCAAGGAGAAAAGGTAGAAGAATTGGATTATCATGTGAAGGACTGACTCTTGTATCATTGTGGGAAACTCTACATTCCACAAATAGAGAGAGTAAAGATAATTAAAGAGGCACAAACTTTTGTGATATCAGGTCACTTTGGGGTAACTAAAACAGTTGCACATCTGCAAAGATTTTGTTATTGGCTAAAAATGAATCAGAGTTTCTAGATATGTAAAAGGGTGTACTATGTGTGCTAAAAGCAAGCCCAGCAATAAAAAACTAGGATTGTACACTCCATTACCAGTTCCTTCTCACCATTGGGAAAGTGTTTCCATGGGTTTTGCTGGAGGACTGCCTAAATCTAGGAAAGGTCATGATTATCCGTATGTGGTTGTGGATAGGTTCAACAAAATATGTATTTTGATACCTTGTAATAAACATATTACAATTGAGCAAACTGCAAAACTCTTCTTTGAACATGTATGGGTTCATTTTGGATTACCCACTTCTATTGTATCTGATCAAGACACCCGATCTATGGGGAAGTTTTGGTCAAGTCTATGGGAGCTAATGGACACCCAACTGAAGAAAAGCACAACTTTTCATCCACAAACCAATGGCCAGACAGAAGTAGTTAATAGGATAATGATCCAGTTACTCAAAGGATTTTGCAGCAAACATCCTAAGCTTTGGGATGAACACTTATGTTATGTGCAACATGCTTACAATAGAGTAAAAAACTCTTCTACACAAAGATCTCCTTTTGAGACCTGTTTTGGTTTCATACCAAGGTTTCCTTTGGATTTTGTCTTTGGTAAAGATACCATAGTTGATGGACACAGTGATGTGGAGAAGGCAACTAGGTTCATTGAACAGATCCAGGAGATCCACCAGGCAGTACAGGAATAGATGGAAAAGAGCCAAGCCAAATACAAGGCAAGGCATGATAAGCATTGGATGGAGCATAGTTTTCAAGTTGGAGACCAGGTTTGGCTATATATCAACAAGGACAGGATGCAAGGTGAAGGTAAAAAGCTAATGCCTATTAGGTATGGAACTTTTAGGATACTTGAGAAGATTGGTGAAAATGCTTTTCGCCTTGGTTTACTAGCTTACACACACATCTACTTAGTCGTAAATGCATATTTCTTGAGATTGTTTGAACCTTTGATGATTGTGGACCCTGAAGAGCAAAGTCAATTTCCTTCTATTGATGACCTGCTACCTGAATATCTGAATGAATTGCAGGAGGACACAGTCTTGGACAAGAAGGTGAGGACAACGTGTAGAGGACATGTTGAGTACCTCAGAATTGGACTCAAAGGTTCAAAGTCGAGCAGTGCAAAATGGATTGAGATTGGACAAGTGAGACAACAGTACCCTCACTTAGTCGATGCTTGAAAGAAAACCAACTTTTGGTTGTCCAAAAGCTTTTCAGTGGGAAGACCGTGATCCGAATTGGATCCATAGAAGATTGTCAAAGAACCATGAATCTATCAGGTAAAAAAAAACTCTAAAGAATCTAAAACAACGATAAAAAACACCCTGAACCAGTGGTAATGGCAGCCAGCGTGGAATGACGAGGAACTCGGTTAAAGCGCACTGACCGAGGCCCATGGAGACTGTGCAGGAGGTCAAAGTAGCCCCTGGGAACCCCGGATCGGGGAAAGGAGGTGGTATTTGATGCGTGATTAGTGCTTCACTGGGGGAATAGGGCCGTGAAGGAGGAAGCCTGAGCACACATATGCATGGGAAGCTAGAGAACCATGGGCAGAAAGGAAAAAATGGTGAAAGTACAAAGGCGGGACCCGCGCTCTAGAAACTGACAATTTTGATCAAGGTGCCCTCAAACAGTAAGAGGTTTCGGACAAGAGCAGAGCGATTCCATTCATCGATAGACACATGGCAAGTGAAGGTGAGAGAAAACTGTCGTTAATCGCATGCTAAAGGTCGAGCAAGTCAACCACGCGAAACATGCGTATGGCATTGGATCTGGGGGACCTAGATCGGATGATTGAGATCACACCTGATGGAGGAAGCATAATCGATAAGGGAATACACCACATTTTAGAAAGATTTGGAGTCCATTGACTGCCACGGTGGAGGAAAGACTTCATCCATGATGTAATTGAAGAAACAAATTGACGAAGAAGGCTGGAACCATTTAGAGGAGGACATGTGGCCACTCCCTGAGCGTTGATGATGATGCTGAACAAGGAACTCCAAGCGTAGCTGCAGAAGGTGAATCGACAGAGGTAGAAGAGGAACCGAATGGTCTTGGAGACGAATGGCTAAAATCCATGAATAGAGAGACATAATACACAAGGAAGTCAGTCAGTTAGAGTACCTGGAGAGGAGGACTGAAAATAGAGAGACAGAAACCAGAGAAGAAGACAATGAAGCAAAAGTAGAAGAGGACAGAGGGCCGAGCTGACCAAAGGTAGCATTGGGCACCAGAGAGCTTGAGGGATTCAAGCCATCCTAGAGAGGATCATTCCGGACTGAGCATCACATTGGGCTCTTTCCACTATAGAACAGAAGGTCACAGAGCTGGTAGGAAGAAGAAGGCTATGTACTCAAGTGGCTTGGGGAATCCAAGAACCACGCTGCCAAGAAAACCCGCTTCAGGAGAACTCACATTGAGTTCCTGCATTGTAATTCTCTGCTCAAAGACACAATAAAATAAGGCCACCATTGAAGCTGGACCGGAGATGTAGCCCTGGAGAATAGGGTGAACTCCTTATAAATTTCTTGTGTTATTGTATTTGATTACTGTATTTCTCTACTGCCTTTCCATTCAATTGTCTATGTATTGGCAATCTAATCGATCCGTTGCTTCAATAACATAGAACACACACCAACATATGAGTCTGTAATACCTTCATTTAATAAATTCTTAGCTAAGATCACTCATAGGGTGACTATCAGATGACTAGTACTTCTAAGAGACAAATGAACACCTAAAAGATCTGGAGACAAGAAACATGCATGGAAAGAAATGTCTTACCGAAAACCAAAGCAAATTAGGGGAATGACACAACACATAACTTGGAAATGGATGGGTAAGATTGCACAATTTCTTCTGGGAGGCTGGGTGACTGGCTATCAGAACTACACAAAAGGTAGTTTGAGCTGTCTGGGAGGCAAGACTGGATGGTGGACTTGTGTAATGTGTAATCTAGACTGGTTGCTAGCTGCTGGGATTACGCAATGTATAATTCCAACTGGGAGAGACTGCAGGCTTGGGGATTGCATTGTGCAATTTTATGGGCCAGCAGTCACTATCC
This sequence comes from Pinus taeda, assembly GCA_000404065.3. Lineage (NCBI taxonomy): Eukaryota > Viridiplantae > Streptophyta > Pinopsida > Pinales > Pinaceae > Pinus > Pinus taeda. The sequence continues at coordinate 6,825 of APFE031682835.1, forward strand.
CTAAAAAATGTGCAAAATAGTCCTGGAGGATAGTGCTGGGAAGAAATGTGAATGTTTGGAGAGGAAGACAGGCCTTGCTTCCCAATATTACATAATGCTGTCTCAGTGAAGGCAGAGTCCAGGCCAAGGTTGGCCTGACTCGCCAACGGGCAACTGAAAGCAAATATGATAGTGGATGCATGGCGACACTAAGTGAAAGTAGAAGTGATTGAAAATGCATGCAAACATGAATGAAAGGTTCAATAAATAGATCAACATGCATGTAGGTGAGGTGATTCGTCGAATCGGCGACCGTTCGTCCAAAAAAGTTTCATGCATGTGACAACAGTGAGATAGAAACAAAAACTGAAACAGAGCTAGGAAAAACTAGTATACATGAAAATGATAACAAGCATTCAAAGAAATCAAGAAAACAACACCCACACAAGCAAATACACAAAAAGAGACATAAATGCTAAAAAAGACAAGCTGAGGCCACTTATCCATGAATAGATGAGTTGGATGTGTCGAAGAGCCCTGGATGTGTTGTGGGATGTCATAGTTCCAAGATTGATGTGAAATAATGAGCTTTGATGCATCAAATAAATAATTTTTGAGCTCATGACATGCATGGCACAAATCTAGGAAAAAACGACACTTGGAGGAAAGTTTATGAAATAAATTTCCATGTAACCTCCAACTGCTAAAAATAGCTACCTGAATCACGGGATGCCTTTTGCATGTTGCCTTCTGATATTCGGGGAAAAAAACAAGCCATGCATGCAAGTTAACTTTCCTTGGTCCTAGGTGGAATTGGTCAACTAGACTGCTCATGTATGAAGCTGCTCAACTGCATGAGAAAAATGCACATTTCTAGCTTGGAGCTGGGCTAGCTGCCCAAGAGATTTGCACAAATTTTTGGCTGAGCATCCCTATTAGGGAAAATTGCGCAATTTTCACTGGGAGTGCTTACTGGTAAAATTGCGCAATTTATGGAGGGAAAGCTAGTTTCCCTCCAGAAATGCACAATTTCTTGGGGTAGCTACTTAGCTTGCAGTTGGAACAAGTTTGAGTGATGAGCTTGTGAGGGGAATGCATCAAGTTGTGATCGACAGACTGCCTTTGTGCAAGCAAAACATTGAAGCTTGTGTTCTTGACGAAGCATGACAAGGTGCTATGAAAGGTTAGTAGGGAGGCTCCAAAATGAAACTAAAGAAAAATTTTGGAGGGTGGTTGTAGCTACTATTATCACTCCTCTGGATCTCTAAGGATGAGGAAGAGTCCAGTTGAGGTAACCTCAAACCTATATTTTGGCTTGGTAGCTAGCCCTACAAAGCTGGAGAGGTCTCTCTCCAAAGGAGCATAGCCAAGAGGGTTGGATGAATTAGGACTTTAGGCTAGATATAGTAGCTTAGAGTTTTGATTTGATTTGATTGGGGTAGTCACTGGATGAGTGAATTAGGTCAGGGAAAAAGAAAATCAGAATTGCAGACATCTGATGGGGCAAGGTAGGAAAGTACTTTAACAATCTGTAGTATATTGATGGAATGGTTTAGACTGATGAGGTGCTAAAAAGAACATGGAAATCATGAATTATTTGTAAAATGAACAAATGAAACAAATTATGATGATTTTCCCAAAACATAGCATAAAAGATGAATTTTGCTTATCACCCTTGAAAATCAAGCATATTTTAAGTGAAATGGATCATGGAAAATATAAAACATTCACACACATGTGATTGAAGAAGAAACAATGTTAAAATACCATGCCACAGGAATCCCACCAAAATAGTTGCAACTCATCCAATTTATTCCATGCCAAAGTTTGAAACACTAGTACAACATCCAATGGAGTCCAATCTGTAGAATGACTGAAAAAGTACATGATAGAGGCCTCAAACAGACTCCTCCTAGCCATCAGGGATCAAATACATGAGAGGAGGAGAAGTTCCACCATAAAATGAACTGATAGCTAGAGTGTAGGGTGCTCAAAGTAACTCATCCCTAACTTAAGTGAACTGATTCATTACACCTCATCTAGTTCATTTACCTAATGTATTTACCCTAGGTAACAATAAAAACATGATAATTAAATTTACTTCATCAATTAAACAAGTTAAAATTGATTTCCAAAGGTGAAAATAAAAACTGGTGCAAAACAATGAAAAAAATCAAGAAATTGTGTCCTATACACAACGTGAGTGCTCTATGCGTAGCACCTTAAGCCTATGCGCAACACCAACTTCAAGCTGAATTTTGAAGGGGTTGTGGATGTCCAAATTGAGCTTAGGATAGCTCATTGGAAATCTTATCCTGTCTACTTTCCATAAATTCCCTTGTTTCCTGAGATGGAGCGGGTATGTCTTCATCATGATGATCAGTGGGATGAGATTCAGATGGAATATCTTGTGCATGTGGAGGTTTTCGAGCAATGAAAATATGATTGGCAATGAAAGTGTCCCATGCAATGTTTAGGTGGTTAAGGTGATGGAGGACAATTATCGTGATCAAAGAGTGATGGAAAATACTATTCATTTGCTGCTGATACCTTTTTCCATGAACTGTGGATGCCATTTTATCAATGCTCCTGAATAAATAATAAGGGATATTGAGCATTTTGACTCTTGTGAAGTGCATGAGAAATCTGATATGGTATGAATAAAGTCTGTAAAATCTGCCTTCACAAGTGTAGTACTTCATGATGATTTTCATCATGGGAGCATATGTACCAAGAAGGTGGCTGAAAGAGAAGAATCTCTTTCTCTCATTTCTATACTAAGGCTTCAAATATGGCTCATAATATTGATGATCTAGGTTTTGAGATTTGAACCACCTTTTACCCACATTAGGTATTCTAGGAGCAGCAACAATAATGTCTGAGGATATGGTGAAGATTACCCCAGCAAGGGTCACTTGATTGTCTTCAAGATTTGAAATGAACAATCTAGTCAAAACAAGATGGCTTTGGACACTTTGTACCATCACACAAAAAACAAAACATCCCAAATGCTTGAAGGAAGTGACTATCATAGGTGAGGCCATTAAATCTTCAGTGTTGGTAGGTTCAAACCTCAAGATTCTACCTCCTTTGTGTGTTTTCTTTCTTCTTGGTCTTCTTCCTCTGAAAAATCTATGTTTTCTTCCTCTTGCTTGAAACCCTAGGACTTAGGAAATATGAGTGGGAATGGGGTAGGAAAAATTTAGGGAGTGGAGGAAGGGATTAGGGAATTTAGGGAAGTGATAAGGGAGTGAAATGTGTATGGGATTTAGGAATGAGAATTAAATTACAGGTTTGTAGTATGGCTGCCTAGGGATTTTGTTACCTAGGACTTAGGGTTTAAGGGAGTATGCACTTGGGATATGGATTTACCAACTCAAGGGTAGGGATGGAGTTTATTGTGATGTGGGAAGGGTAGTAGGGTCTTAGGAATAGTTTTTAGGGGTGTAGGAAAAAAAACTAGGGCTTGTAAGGCTTTAGAATTCCCAATTTTAGGCAATAAAATTCATAGCATGAATGATGACTTTGAGAAGTGTAAGGAGGGATGAACAAGGTTGCATTTACTTGATAAGAGGCTTAGAAACCATGTACTGAAGGTTAGGAACCTTTGTTAGCAGTTTGAGAGCCTATGGGTGAACTTTGACCTATGCACAATGCCCTTAGTGCGTGTGGAGCACCTTCAACCCGTCCGTAGCACCTTCAGCCTGTGCGCAGTGCCTGAAGCCCGTGTGCAGTGCCTGAAGCCTGTGCGCAGCATCTGCCTCTATTTTTATAATTTCGCCCAAAATCGTGAGGAATGGTGCTTTGGGGTTTGCTCAAGCAATGATAGGATGAAAATGGATTTGGGTTAGATGCTAGGAAGGCCTTTATACATGAGTGAAATTGATCTTTAGCTCTAAAAACCCACTTTCTAATGTTTCTCTTCTCCTTTTTGAAATGGTTGCTAACTTCCTTTTTTATTTTTTTCTTTGCAGGTGGATGATGTTGGAGTGTTGGTACTCTTCACATTTAGTTTTTCTTTGGATGGAGTTGGCACATATTTTTCTTAGTTGACAGCTCAGGAATATTAAATTATTACATATAATGAACATAAAATTACATATGTAGAATTGAGGCTTCTGTGATCCATCAAATTTATAAGAAGAGATTCGGCGTAAATCACATATAGAAAGACCTTTGTCGACGCATTTCGAACCAACTAGTGTGGTTCATCGTCAGGACAAGTTGTCCTGACGATGAACCACACTAGTTGGTTTGAAACGCATCGACAAAGGTCTTTCTATATGTGATTTACGCCGAAGCTCTTCTTATAATAAAATTACATAAATTGGAAAAAATATTACCTCTGTTTTTTTTGAAATAAAATTACAATTTGAAGTAGAACTGATACTTGGAATAAAAATTAGAACTTGGGCAAACATAGCCACATGTTTACTAATCCTCTTTAAATGAAAAAAGGATATTATTTTTCTCACTCTCATACTTTTGGCTGGCTTTATGCAGTAAAATGGAGTATTATTGGACCTTGAAAAAATGAAACCTAATGACCTAATAGGACCTTGAATGAGTAGACTCCATGTGGACTTGATTGACACAAAACATGACGAAATGAGCCTTTATGGTCAATGTATGCTTAGTAAGACACATGAAGGTGGGCCAACAAATATTGATTTTTGTGAGAGAGTAGGGTTTTTTTACATAGGGATACCATCAGTGAGTAAATTTTTGAATGAGGACCTATGTGGAATGACAAAAATTTTAGAATGAGACTTGTTAGGGTCCTATAATTTATAGGATCTCAAGGTGATTGAGTATCTCATATTTGGCAGATTTCATATTGTTCATAGA
>APFE031682848.1:24959-75405 GCA_000404065.3 Pinus taeda
GGAAGTACATCAAATCTTGCACTGCCTGCACCATTGCCAAACCGACCATCAAGAAGCAAGGCCTCTATACTCTGCTGCCTACCCCTAGTCGACCTTGGGAATCCATCTCCATGGATTACATATCAGGCCTTCCTTTGACTAAGCATGGAAACGCTTGTGTTTTTATGGTCGTCGACGGGTTCTCAAATATGGCCATTATTGCGGCCTGCAAGAAGAATATCACATCAGAAGCCACTGCTAATATCTTCTTTGAACGAGTGTGGGTACACTTTGGGATCCCACAGTCTATCATCTTAGATTGGGACAATAGGTTCCTTAGTACATTTTGGTCCAGTCTCTGGTCGATTCTGGACACCAAACTCACTAAGTCCACAGCCTTCCATCCCCAAACTGATGGCCAGACAGAGGTTGTCAATAGGATGATTGTACACATTCTGTGCATGTACAACTCAAAGCATCCATGCACATGGGATGAGAGCCTCTCCTATGTTCAACACAGCTATAACCGGGCTCTCCAGAGCTCGACTGGCCACAACCCTTTTCAGGTGGGCTTGGGATTCCAGCCACTATGTCCCATTGATGTGGCCATGCCATTTGCAGTTACTCAGGCAGATTCGGCTCATGTCCAGTCCGAAACAGATGAGGCAAACAACTTCATTGAGCACATCCAACATATCTGCCAGCAGTTCCACGACATTCAAAGAAATCAAATGCCAAGTACAAGCAGTGACATGATCAACATCGGGTACCACACAAGTTTCAGGTGGGCAACAAAGTCTGGTTGCATTTGCAAAAGGAACGCCTTACCGGAGCCTAACAAAAACTCAGACCACTTCGATATGGTACTTACACCATTACCAAGGTTGTGGGAGACAATGCATTTGAGCTCAGCATTCTCCCATTCCTTGGCCTGCATCTAGTGTTCAATTTGGACCGCCTTCGTCCATACTTTCCACCATTATTAGACACATTCGACATTGCAGAACAACTCACACCAACAGAGTTAAATCCATATTGCATGGAACAAGCTGCAATTGATTAGATCATGGACATACAAATCAAGCACACTCGCCAATAGAAGATACAACTGTATCGAGTTGTCAAAGCAGGCCAACTCCTTCACCAGGGCAAGTGGCTTACCAGGGACCAAGTTCAGCAGAAGTTTCCTCATCTCATGGAGGAACTCAACGCTATGGGGACCATTGCTCCGTAAGGGGGGAGGAATGATCCAGGTGGATATTGGTGGCCACCCTCCAATTCCACTTGGACCCCCACCATTGTTTCTTTCAGTTTTTCAGATTCCTTATTTGTAGCACAATTTACTATTTTTGGTAGTTTTTTCGGGTCCTAAACTTCCAGAGCCATTTTGAGGCCCTAAACGATGTTTTTTGGGAAAACTGGGAGCAACATGGGTCCATGGACACATGTGACTTATAGATCAATTTTTCTCATCCCAAAGTTGTAGTCCTCGGATAGATATTTCTAACGAGGTATTGTGCGCATCAAACAGAGATCGTATGCCAAGGTTATGACCCTGGGAAGTTGATGTACCAATTTACTGAAAACGGGGCCCATAGTTTGGCGCTTCATCTCCTAGGGTTAGGGTTTTGGATGTTTAGGGTTTTCCATTGTTTCTCAATAATAAATAGGCCTTTGAGCCTCATTGTAAGACAGTTTATAGGCATGTAGCCGCCACATCTCTCCTCAGAGATAAGCTACCATCGCTTGAGCTAGTTTATTTCCATTTATGTTTGTAAGCATATTTCAGTATTTTATATTAATGAAATGAAGTATTATTTCTGTTGAATCTCTGTATTTATGGTTATCTCTGTAATTTTTTGCATTCCTGTTTAAACCCAGATCATGGATCTCCTAATTTTTTTAACTTTCCAAATTCTACAAGCATCCACATCCTCATTATTTCTCCTCCAATGAAGAAAGAATGAACTTAGATATGTGCATGTGTGTGAAGTCTACTTAAAATGCTAATTTTATTTATTTATTATTATTATGCTATTGTATTTCCTTTTTTGTCAACCTGTGACCAAGTCAATGTTACATTATGATACACATCTCCTTCACATTGGATAATGGACAATGCCTTCCATTAAAGTAAATTTGTTGGGATCATCCCTGTAGGTGTAATGATGGGTTGAAGGGCCCATTAGAGCAATAATAGTTGAGGTTATTTAATGTGATATGGACTAGGTCCAGTATATTTGTTATTATTATAAAATCAAATCCAGTATGGAAGTTAGTATTGAATAAATGTAATGTGGCCTCATTAAAGAAGGCCCACCAAGTAGTTAAAAGGTTGTTGTGATCAAGGTTCTATTATTAGATATAAACAAGGATGGGGTCCTCCTCATGGGTTGTGTGGAGTTTATTGTATATGGAGATTAGCTCATTGAGAGGTCACCCAACCTTAAGTGGCCACCCAACATTAGTCTCAATGATGTGGTCTAATGGTTAAGTGGAGAGCTTTGGTCTCCACAGGTCTTGTGGTCCAATCCCGTGTAGGACTATGTATGCGTGAGAACCTGCTCCAGACATGATTTCTTCAGTTGAAAAAAAAAAGTGAAGATAAGTGGATTTTGTAACAGTCCTGCTAAAAATTCCATGTAATAAAAGTTAATAAAGGCAAAATAATAACCACGGTTCATGGGAAAATTATTCCAAGCTGAATGTAGGGAAAGACATCCTAGTGTGGGTGTTCATTGGTTTATTATGGCTAAGGAAATTGGCAAAGGCAATGACAAAGGCTTTGGAAAGGCAAAATGGCATTTTTGGCACATTTGTTTACGAAAATAATGGAAATTAGGAGAAAAATAAGGTGAATGGTCACAGGTTGCATGTGAGGAGGAAAATGCAAGAAAATAATGGAAAATGAAGAAAATAGAAGCCTAATTGATAAAAAGGCTTCTAAGGATCAGTTTGTAACCTTTTGCCAGTTTAGTTTTGGAGCTCTCTCATTATTCTCTCTCTCTCTCTCTCTCACTCTTGGACACTAGAGTTTTCTTAGAGCACTTTGGCATTGGATTAAGAAAGGCAAAGAAGGCAAGAGGAAAGAAGGAGCAAGCAAGGAAGAGCAAGATCAAGCAACTACAACAGGATTCTTTGCAGGTATCGATTTTCATGCGTGTTTTCCTTGCTAGATTTGGCATGCATGGTATTGCATGTGGTTCTTTGCTGTTATGCCATGGGTTTTTCCAGGTGTGATAGTGTTTTCAGCCTAGCCTTGCCATTTCTAGATAGCCATGGCGTGATGGGGTTCTCAAGTTTTTATTGTGTTGGATTATTGGATGGATTCGAAGGTGAGTGAGGTGGATCTCCGAAAGAAAGAACACATGGCTAGTGATCCCTGAACCGGACTGTGGATTGCGGTAAAGCCACTGGCCTAGTGACCCCTGAACTGAACTGTGGGTTGCAGTAAATCCAAGTATCGCGTGCCTCAATGGGCCTAGGAATCATCAACTAGTTAATGGAGGGATATACAGTAAATCCTAAAGGGTGAAGTCTCAGTTTAAGGCCTAGTTATCCCTGGATCAGATTTTGGATTGCAGTAAAGCCTGAGAGATTAGGAGACAGAGAAATTCCTCACAGTGTAAGTGGAGAAATCCAATGGAATCCATGCTTGTTTTGGCTTAGTGATCTGGTGGATATCATGGTAAAGCATGTTATTAGATGTTTATTATGTTTCCCTAGTGATCCGAGATGGATTACGATATAGCATGGTTTCTATTGATGAGGGTGAGATGGTTTAGCCTTAGGATGCTCTTGTTAGTTCTTTTGGTTCGAGTCCCACATTCATGCTTGGAATATGGCATAGGGGTGAATGGCTGAAGAGAGAATTGACTCATCCATTCTATGGTTGAGTGGAACGTGGTAGTCCCATCCCGGGTTGGCTTTTGCATTCATTAATAAGAGGTTCTTTCCTTGCCATATTATGTGTAAATGTATTGGTTATTATGTGTATTCTATGGCTTATGTATCCTTGGTATTTATGTTTTTACTATGTTGGTTATAAGCATGTATTATGACAGTGATGATGTATGGCTCTCCTCATGTTTTGATTTGTAAATGAATGAACAATGTATCTATGACCTAATAGATGATAATGCAACTAATGATATAAGGGAAAAATGCTTCTTAGTGATTCTCAGATAAGTATGAGACCCCTATGCTCATCTTTGTTGTTTAAACCTGTAGATTACACATTTGTGAGATGTTTGACAAAATGCCTGTCATCGCTAGTAAGGGTCCAGTCAAGTTATTATTCAAGAAATTGCATTTGCATCCTTATTTTATTGTTATCTCTCAGTTTTGAAAGTGTCATTGAGTTTTGGGCAGTGACCTGGGCTCTGGGCTTGAAAAAGTGGCTCAAAACTTGGAGATGCAGGCACAACATTGGGCAGAAAAGTCCCTAGACGCATGCATACGCATGTTGTGAGAGTGTCTAGAGGCTCCTAGACACGTGCTTGCCCATGCCAAGGGAGCATCCGAGGGTTTAGTGATATAAAACTTCAATTGGTCTTAGGGGTTGGCTACTTGAGTGGTTGGGTTGGCTCCTGGGAGTCTTTGTTAAAAATGCAACAAGATGATGGAGCTTAGTGAAAAGAAGTCGCCTTCACTAAGTGGGCGTGCAGGCTATTTTTGGCGTAAAGTCTATTTTTAGACATATGGACCATGGTCTATGAGTTGCAGGATGTTATCTATGGATGATTGGTCATGTTGGTAAAAATAGATGGACCTCTATTTTTAGACATATGGGTAGAGTCTATTTTTAGACTGCCAGTCAAAAAATAGAACAGTCGAATATTATTAGCTCTTAATAATATTTGGACTATAAACATTATCTTATCCTCTTGCAGCACTTCAGTTCGAGCTACGGATGTCGCACATGCAACTTCCAGAAGAAAATACGCTTTTCCTATGGGTTAGTTGAGCTATTGCATGATGGACTTCAGTTAGAACTCAAGTGATTGAGTTTGGTGGAGTTGATTGAGGAGTTGATGGAGTTGTGTTCAGTTTGACTTAGTTGAACTAGTTGTATTTAGTCTAACTGACAAATACACTAGTGATCAGTGGTGTGAATTAATTATTATTAATTCACTAAACTCATAAATCAACTAAAGAATGCATCAGTTAACTCAGTGCATGGACAGTTCAGTGGAGACAAGTGTTAGAGGTGGGTGAAAGGGTGAGACTACTATCAGTTGTGACTATAGCTGTGCATGAGATTTGCACAATCATTGATTGAGATTGCCAATGATGATTGCGCAGTACAAGCCAAGGGAATTCGAACTTGGATTTGATCTATTCTCAACAGGGATTGCGCAGTAGAGGCAGGCAAACAATGGAGGAGATTTGAACCTGTGACTTGTTCAGATCTGAGCTGGTTTGTGTGTAGCATGTGAAGATAATACTGAGTACTTGTGAGGAGTATTGTACTATGTATTGTTACATGTTCTCTATCATTATAATATATAGATAGTTGGGGGTTTTCAGTTGTATGCTTTCCCCATTACATACTGTGTTGATATGTGTGATTGATGTTTCCATGTGCGCATGCGATTATTTCTTAATTCCGCAAATTGATGATCAATGGTAGAGGAGGTTATGTATTATGCATGCATTCCGCAAATAATGTATAATCAGGATAATCTCTGTGAATAAGTGTTATATTATTCAAATTTCTACATTGTATATGGGTGCATAAACCTTCACAGGGTTGGCCTATGCCCTGGGTTTTACCTTTGGTGTTTGGAAGGAGTGTTGTAGTCTCTTTAAGAGTCACCAAGTAGGTGAGAAACGATATTCTTTTTCCATAAATGTAGCTCATGCTTGGAATTCCCATCCATGAAAAAGGGATGGTTGCAGGCTTATGGTATTATTATCCATGTGTCAACATGAGTGACTCAGGTTTATCATTGGGCTTGAAAATGGATCCTTTTCCTTTTTCATGGAATTCCAATATTCTTGCAACCATTCTTGACACCATATATTCATGTTCGTTCTATCAGCTTATCGTGGATGTTAGTTTCCAAGCGAGGTCTTTGGACCCCTAAGTAGGAATGTAATGCTCGTGGGCTCTTAGTGTAGCCACTTATGTGTTTGTATCCATGGCATATGCCTTTGAGTGACCTATGAAGGAGGGATTCCTAATTATTTGGAGTGTGTTGGCCTTCTTGTGGCCCTTTTGGTACCATATGCCTTCTATAGACAAAAAATGGTAAACCTAGTTGTAAGGTCAGGAGGGATAACACATGTATGTGCTTCATAGAATCGCCAAGGCCAAGGGTTGAAGCCTACTGTAAGTCCAAGAAGTTATAGAACCACCAAGGATGAATCATGGGCAAGAACTTCATGTGTGGCATTTTGTGGCCACAATGGTCCATGTTAGGTCAAAACTGCTATTATTGTGATAGGAAGAGGTCGATGTGAACATAGTATGGTTTCCTTATCATGTTAATAGGCATAATGCCTAATATCACAAAGAGAAATGAAGCACAAGATGTACCTTTATGGTGGTTTTCGTTCCTTAACCCTTTTTCCATCAGTCCTTGTGACCAATTGCATTATTGAGACCTTAGGAGAAATTTTGGGGTCGGGGCTCGCCCTATCACATCATTTAAGTGGGTTGAGAATGGGATGACCTCCCTACTTGAAGGATAGGTGGTGGTTAGGGTCAAAAAGGGTGTGATGAAAAAATGGATTGAATGGTGCTGACCTCCAACTCAGAGTCAAGGTTGGGCCCCATAAAATAATATGGATACATGTGAGGTTGGGGGTCACATATGGGGTCGGGGTTGGGAAAAAGTGCTAAAATTGGTAATTTATACTAGATATTTGAGCCGACCTTAGACCATGGACTATAGAGCTAGTTGTAACTTGTGATTCTCCTTGTAGGGTTATCGACGAAAGTGGTAATGAATAAATATATGCAGATAACCTTGAGTTAAAACATAGAATGAAGTTATGAAGCCTACCCCCGAATGACTAATGGCTAGTTCAATGCTGCCAAGTGGCATGAGAAGTCTGGCTAGGGTGGCCAAATGTATGCCATGTGGTGAGGCGGTGACATGGAATCACCAGATTTTCCAAAAATTTAATTTTCCATAGCTTTTGATCTAGAGGTTAGATTGAAGTAAAATTTTATATTATAGGAATCATCTTGACGAGATGATCAAAACAATGATGTCCAATTTAGATTTTAATCAAGATGCAAGTTTTAATTTTTTAGAACCCATTTCCATAAAGACACCTTAGATCTTAGGTCGACATAGTAACCACCTCCTTTTAACCAATGTTATGGTGGGGATTTGGAGGAGGTGTGTTACAGAGTGGTATCAGAGTGTCCAGGTTCAACACTTGGGCTAGATGGGATCTATCATGAGCGACTAACAACAAAATTCCCACAAGGGGTTTTCATAATAATTTTTAGAGAAATATTGAAAGTGATGTTTAGGTGTTAAAAGTCATTTTATGATTATTGAACTAAATGTATGATTGTTAGATCTACCTTGTTGATTCATTGACAATAATGTGTTGACATGGATTGTTGGTTGCATTGTTGGTTGCAACTAATTTACTATAAAAATTCTACAAGAACAGGACCATGGGAATGATTTCTTGTTGATTACTCATTCTATTATGTGTCTGAAAATTGTGTGTGATTTAAAAAACATCGCTAGCAACAAAAGGTAGTGAAAGACACAAAAATGAGAACTAGAATGGTGTAGTATAGTTATGATTAGTCATAGTATGGAAATGAAAAGGCCGGGACCAATGAGGAAGAGAGATCAATTAGCCAAGGGGGAGGGGAAAAATCTCCTGACTGGTTGGATACCTTGAGGAGCCTAAAGGCTAAGATAAAGAGTTGTAATGTTTATAATGAAAGGTTGGTGTTGGCTCAATAAATGCAAGCAAAGGTAAATGTGATTATACTACAAAGCCTCTCAAAATTGCAAAGGAAGAGGCAACATGAGTTGGGAGCTATCCATAGTGATAAGTAAAGCCCTTTGGGACTAGAGGAAAGAAAAAAGGGGGTAGATGGTAGAGGGACAAAGAATAGGAGTAGAAGGGAAATTTAAGACATTATGAGGGGTGATGCACCACTAAGCACCCCAAAAAGAACAATTAGAACTCATAGACACCATGCTGGTGGAAATTATAGTGCTATTATTAGGAGATATAATTTCCATTCTCATCATAACCATCAAAGAAGGAAGGAGAGGGACCATATGTGAGAGGACATTAAGAAAGCCAAACCACCCTTATTTGATGGAGAGATGAAGAAATCTAAAGAGGTAGAAGCTTGGTTGCTTGGAATGAATAAGTTATTTAGAATCCATAGGTATTCTGAGAACATGAAAGAAAAGGTAGCCACCTTTGCCTTGAAAGGAAAAGCTGACATATGGTGGGAAGACTTGAAATTTTTTTAAGGCATAACTGAATATGCCTTGAATTTGAATGAATTCGAAGGGATCTTCAAAGAAAAGTATTTATCAAACATTTATTATGACAACAAGGAAAAACAATTATATGAACTCAAAATGGGGAAAATGACAGATGCCGAGTATGTCACTAAGTTTCTGGAGTTGTTGAGATACGTGCCATATCTTAAGGATGAGAAGGCCAAAATCTAAATATTCATTAGTGGATTTCCTCTATCATTTAAAGACTGAATTGAATTTCTAGAACCTCAAACATTGAATTATGCCATAGAAAGTTGAAATAGTGTCATACTCAATCCAAACACATGCTAGAATTTAAATATGATTGGAAGTCAAAATGCAATGCAAATTTAAGGGAAAAAGGTAGAAAATGACTAAGGAATTTTATACTGTCCCTACTACCCAAGAGAGTCAACGAAGGCTCAATACTAAAGGCAGATATTGTTCGTCTCAAGAAGGAGCTAAGAGTTACGAGAAGTTCGCACATAAATGTTGGATGTGTGGTAAAAACCATTTTATACATAATTTCCCACAACACAAGTATGCTTCCCTGAAGCTGTAAAATGTAGAGGAAACAAAGACTATGCGAGATGTGGCATGTGGTAGGCCTAATATCTACATGGCATTGGAAAATGAACAAGAACATTATTAGGCTTTCATAATTGAGATGGAAGTAAGATTTGCAATAAAACCATTTCTTACTTGATTGACCCTAGTTCTAACTATAACTATGTTAAGATTGAGCTTGCAAGGCAATGTCAAACGAACCAAGAGCTATATGAGGAATCCTGGCTAGTTTAATTAGCCACAGGAACAAAGAAGAGGGTCTAATATTGGGTGATGACTTACCCAATAGAATTCCAATAGTGGAAAATCTCAACGTGTTACCACTGGGCATGTACAAAACGTTGTTAGGAATGGATTGGATGTGTTCACACAAAACCAAATTTGAATTCTTTGGAAAAGAAATTGAGTGCATGAATGAGCATGGGAAAAGAAAAATATTGCAAGGAAAGTGAAAGCCTACTACAGTAAGGTTGATCACAGCTATGCAAGTCAAGAGAAGCAACAAGAAAGGATGCCATTTATTTGTTGTACACATTTCCATAAATGAAAAAGGCACTAGCAACATTGAAGAAGAAGGGAGAGAACTGCTAAAACAATATCCTTTGTTGCAACAGTATGTAATTGTATTTGTAGTAGAAGTACCTAGGTTGCCTCTCATAGAGAGGTCAATTTCTCCATTGAATTGATGCCTAGAGTAGCACCAACGTCCAAGACATCATATAGGATGAGTATACCAGAGTTGGTTGAGCTAAAATTACAACTTAGGGAAATGTTGGATAAAGCCTATATAATGAAAAGCATGTCTCCATGGGGAGAACCAGTCATATTCATGAAGAAGAAATATGGTACAGTTAGATTGTGCATAGATTATAGGAAGTTAAAAAAATGTCTATCAATAATAGGTATCCATTACCAAGAATTGATGATTTGTTTGATCAACTAAGAGGAGCAACAATATTTTCTAAGATTGATTTAAGATTGGGCTATCATCAAGTGCATATAAATGATGAGGACGTCCATAAAAAAACTTTCCGCATTATGAATTTGTGGTTGAACCCTTTGGATTTACCAATGCACCTGCAATCTTTATGTGCCTTGTGAATAATGTATTGTGCCCTTACTTGGATAAGTTTGTCACAGTCTTTGTGGATAAAATTTTGGTTTATTCAAGAACCAAGGAGGAGCACAAAGAGAATTTGGAAGTAGTATTGAAATTTCTAAGGGAGCATAAGATTTATGCAAAGCATAGTAAATGAAATTTCCTCCAATCACAAGTTCACTACTTGGGGCACATAGTCTCAAGGGAAGGAGTAGCAGTTTACCCAAAGAAGATTAAGGCTATTATGGAATGACCAACACCAAATAATGTGGCTAAAGTTAAATCATTCATGGGGCTGGAAGGATAGTACATAATATTCATCAAAAATTTCTCGACTATAAGCCACCTAATCACTTCCTTGTAGAGGAAGGGAAAGAAATTTTAATGGGCCATAAATTGTGCATAAAACTTTAATCAATTGAAGCAACTACTAACTAATGCACCAATATTAATGATATCAGATATTGAAAAAGATTTTATGGTGTGCAAGGAGGGACTCGGTGGAGTGTTGATGCAGGAAGGTCAAGTGGTGTGCTATGAATTCCACAAGCTAAATGCAAAGGAGCATAATTATGTAACTCACGATCTGGAATTAGTCACCATTATTCATGCACTGAAAATGTGGAGACACTACCTTCTTGGTAGAAAATCTACCTTAAAATGACTAACTATGAAGGGCTGAAATATTTATTTGAATAGCGCAAGTTAAGCACAATATAGGTTAGATTGTTGGCTACGCTCAACGAATTTGATTTTGAAATTAGGTATATAAAGGGAAAGGAGAACAAGGTAGAAGATGCACTGAATAGGAGGGTGCAATCAAATCACTTAGCACCCAGAAATTTTGATGGAACCGATCTTGAAGAGAAAATTAAAAGTGCCAGACAACAGGTTGAAAAATATCGGCAAATAAAAGCAAGGCTACAAAAATCCACCGAGGATGAAAATGATGAAGAATATTACCTCACAGATGATGGTTTAATTAGATTCAAGACTAGAATCTATGTGCCAAACAATAATGGCTTGAAGAGGCTCATAATGAAAGAGTTCCATGTTAATCCATATTCTAAACATCTAGGATATCAAAAGACTCTCATGGCCATCAAGGAAGATTATTATTGGCATAATATGAAGAAGGAAGTGGTTTATTGCATCGTCAAATGCATAGAATTCTAGTAAGTAAAAGTTGAAAGCAAATATACAACGAGATTATTGCAGCCCATTTCCATTCTGGAACCTCCAAACAACATGATGCCATCATGGCAGTGATTGAAAAGTTGAGCAAATTGACTCATTTCATAGCAGTCAAATCCAAAAATTCAACCAGTGAAGTGGCACAAGTCTTCCTAAGGGAAATCATAAGATTGCACAAAGTCCCCAAGAAAATTATCTCTGACAGATATGCCAAGTTCACTTAAAAGATTTGGAAGGAGTTATTTTCAAGCTTGGGGTCTGAATTGGAATTTGGCATTTAGTACATCTTATCATCCGTAGATGGATGGGAAAATAGAGAGGAAAAATAGAACCCTTGAGGACATGTTGAGGATGTATGTAATGTGCTAATCAAAGAAGTGGGAGGAGTACCTTCCACTTGTGGAATTTTCCTACAATAATGGATATCAAGAATATCTGAAGATAAGTCCATTCGAGGCACTTTATGGAAGGAGTTGCAATACTCCTATTAGTTGGAGTGGTCCAACGAGTCAATTTTTATTGGGCTTGATATGTTGAAGGTGATGGAGCAACAAATACATATCATTAGGAAAAATTTTAAGGTGGCACAAGATAGACATAAAAGCTATGCAGATCAACATATGATGCATAAGGAGTTCCAAGTTGGGGAACGTGTTTACTTGAGACTTAAACCTAAGAAAATCTTCTTGAAGATTGGGTCATGTGCCAGGCTGGCACCATGATATTTGGGCCTTTTGAGGTCCTTTAAAGGATTGGACTAGTGGCCTATAGATTGGGCTTACCCCCATTAGTAAAAGTCCGTGATGATTCCATGTTTCATTACTTAAAATAAATGGACATGACACTAATCATGTTATTGATTGGACTATGTTATAGGTGGAAAAAACAAAATATTTCCATCCAGAACCACTATGCATTATGGATCAAAGACAAATCATTCTCTAGAACTGAGTAATAGAGAAAATTAGGGTGGAGGGGAGGCACCTTGGGCCTAAGGAGGCCAAGTGGGAAATGGTTGACTAGATGAGGGAAACACATCCTTTTCTATTTGTTGAATAAAGAAAAGTGTAAATTCATTGTAAATGATGTACAAAGCTATTTTTATAAAGCTCCATATCAACTATGTTTGTTTTGTTCAAGGCTACTAAACATCGAGGATGGTGATCCCCCTCAAGGGAGAGGCCAGAGTGATATCCCCTGGTTAACATTTTTCCTTATGTAAGTAGTTGTAATTACTTTAAAATAGTTGAGAAAGGGATAAATATTCCATTTCTTGAGGAAGAGGGTTCTTTGAGGAACTGGATGTTCTTTAAATAACCATCCTAGTTAGAGGAAAACAATTAAATGTGTTGATTATGCATTAAATTCAACTGAAAAGGGAAGGACTAGTTCAAGTGTCCTTAAGCTCAAATTATAATCAAGGAAAAGTACAAAAATTTATGAGTAGCATGGGCTTCCCTATCAGGGGATGAACTTGTTAGAGCTGGGAAGAATCATACAAGTGTTATGTAAGGTCTGAAGAATCACTAGGAGCTACCTTGACCACTAAAGCTCTGGTGTTTGAATCACTTAGGAACCGCCTAGGAAAATGATTTCTCTATTGATTAACATCTTAACACTCAAGAACCTTCCTCATAATGGACTCTCTTCTCCTAAAAGTGAGTAGAGTCTTTGTATCGTGAAATGTTGGCATGAATATAGGTATGCCTGAACTGTGTGAGCCATAATGAGTTTAGCTGGTAGATGAAGGAAACAATGGCCTTGTGACCTATTTCAGTAGTGTTTGTTGGCTAAAATAACCCATAATCACCTCACCTCAAGCTTTGGAATCCAACTTGGGGGTGAAGATTGCAAATAAGAATTGGATGCATCTGTTTATAGTTGGGAGGAGAGTTGTAGTCCCAGATTTAGTTGCCTAAAATATTTCAAGGTAAGTATTTTGATGTGTATACACTAATAGTGAATAAATGTTTTCATTCATGGTTGAAATTATGTATACATGTGTATTGAACGTGGTTTATATTCTTACTATTACAGATATGATTGGTACATTACTACTATCGGCTCAAAGAATTGGAATAACCAGTATTAATATGGGTCATGAAGACCATAGTGATTAATGTGGGAGTTATTTGGTTTCAAGGCTGAGATTATGATGACTTTAGGTCCCTTATGGGTAGATACCTTGGTTGTGGGGTTTTCATTCTTCATTAATATGAATGATTCACTCTAGATCATAACATGTTTATATGGCATGTAAGGGACAACCTCGTGAGCATGTATGGCTCGATTTCATGCTTTGATTCATCTTTTTTGTGTATGCACTGGTGGATAAATATTTCAAGACTACGGGTTCTAATATGTATGTTGTCTTGATGTTGGAGCATCTTAGTAATTTTAACTTGCATAGTTGATCATAGTTAAGTTGATTAATTTGATAGATGCTTATTTGCAAGAGACCCTTCCACAAGTGTCGCATAATTGTTCTTCATACTGGAAATTCTTGTATGTGGGTGCATAAATATTCACACGGTTGGCTTATGGCCTAGGTTGCACCTTGGTGTGTGGCAAGAGCGTTGAATTCCCTTCAAGAATCACCAAGTTGGTGAGAAAGAGCATTTGTTTTCCATCGATGTAGCTCATGCTTGAAATTATTGTCCATGACAAAGGGATGGTTGTAGGCTTATGGTATTATTATCCATGTTCGTACATGAGTGGCTCAGGTTTATCATTAGGCTTGAAATGGGATCCTTCTCCTTTTTCATGGAAATCCAATATTCTTACATCCCTTCTCGGCACCATATACTCCCATTATTTTCTATAAAATTATGGTTTCTATTAGTTTCCAAGACAGGTATTTCAATCCCTAAGAAAGAATGAAATTCCCATAGGCTCTTATTGTAGCCACTTGTGTGTTCGTATCCATGGCTTATGCTTCTTAGTGACATCCAAAAAGGAAGGATTCCTAATGATTTGGTGTGTGCCTACCTCCTTATGGCTCTTTTGGAACCATTTTCCTTCTACAAACTAAAAATGGGAGACCTAGTTCTAAGCTTACGAGGGATAGCACTTGTATGTGGTTCACAAAACCACCAAGGTCAAGGGTTGAAGCCTACCACAAGTCCAAGTGGTTATAGAACCACCAAGGCCAATTTATGGCTGAGACTTTCATGCGTGGCCCTCTATGGCCAACACAACCCATGTTAGGTTGCAATTTCTATTATCACGATGATTAGAGGCGGTTGTGAATGCAATAGGGTTTCATTATATTATTCGCGAATAAAATGCTTATATCACAAAGGGAAATGAAGCATGGTTTGCACCTTTAAAGTGATTATCATTCCTTGAGTTATCGTGTAGTGAGAAGTTATGGAACCCACCCATGAATGGGTAATGACCAGTTTAATGCTCCCAAGTTGCATGAGAAGTCTAGATAGGGTAGTCACATGTATGCCACATTGCGAGGTAGTGACATGGAGTCACTAGATTTGTCTGAAATTCCATTTTCGATAACTTTTGATCTAGAGGTTGGATTGAAGTAAAATTTTATATTACAATAAGCATCATGAAAAGAAGGTCATAATGGTGATGTCGAATTGATATTTTAAGCAAGGTACAAGTTCAAAATTTTCAGATTCCATTTTCATAACGACATCTTGGATCTTGGGTCAGCATAGTAACCACCTCTTTTTAATCGTTTTTATGGTGGGGATTTGGAGGGGGTGTGTTACACCTCAGATGTTTCACCCATTCGTAGGCTACATTAACCATAATATCATAGTAGTGGGTCATCCTTGAGCCGGAGGCACAACTACACTAGTACAAAGTCTTACCTAAAGCCAACTGTGGCACCCAACTAATGACGAACATGAACAAAACCATGATACCAAAATCTAACAGCCTCCCACCAATAGTCTCATATCACCCATCATCCCACACAATTGAAGGTAGTGCACATCTTTCTCTACACATGTAGTCCATTGGTTTATGCCACTACCCTTCCATAGGATTTTAACTAAACAATCTCAAGATGTCTTAGAGCCCTGTGGCTTATAGGATTATAGTTTCCCTTGAGATTTTTTCCTTTGGTAGCTCTCTATAATCACACCAAAAAAACTTTTCACCTTTCCCAAATCCACATAATATTTTTACTAAGAGTCCATCATGTTATAGGGTCACCCCTTATTCCCCTCTAGGGAGTCTAGTCACCTTTCCTCCAAAAACAATGATGCAATGGTAGATGGAATCAATCTAACACACTTCACTTTTATGTGCATGCCCCTCTTTTGACAAATGGCAATATATAAAGTCAGTTTATGAACTTTGGATAAAACGTGTAATTTTTTTTACTTAGGATTATTTTAATAATATCTTAAGCACCTAGTCTTAATCCATCTATCACTTATCCCTTAGCCCGCCTTTTACACATGGTAAGCCTTAGCTCCCCATACTCCCTTATCTAACCTAGTTTGCAACATTGGTGTATTTTATTAATATGCATGTGATTTCATATTTACAAAACTAGGCTCTCTAGCCTCAAAACTTGTAAACATAGGCACAATATTGTAAAACACATATGTACATAGGCTCATCAACCCCAAAATAGTGCTTGGCTTACAAGCCTAAAGATGATATGTACATAGGCTCATCAACCCCAAAATAGAGCTTGGCTTACTAGCCTAAAGATGATGTGTACATCACACAAAGGGGTCATGTTAGGGGTGTTATACAAATTTAGAAGAGTTAGACTATGGTGCTCAAAACAAGCCAAACAAGGCCAAATAAGATCTTATTGTGTGTCAACAAGATCATGCTAGCCATCAAGGAATTAGCGGCTAAAATGTACAAGTATTGGGGATGATATTAGCCAAGGGTATATTCTCCATCTAAATTCTACTAGCCATACTAACTGAAACTTGGTAAGCACTGCCTAATCGACATGAAATTCATAATATTGAGTCTAAGTGAACTAAGATTGATGTCTAATGTTATTCTAGTAAACATTTACTTGCAAAATTTGAAAATTTTTACTCGTTAATTCAATTTTTATGTTCTATAGTTGAGAGAGAGGGTGCACTCCCAAGTATGATAACTTTTATCATTGTAGGTAAAGGGAAAGATTAAAAAATACAAAACGAAAAAGCATCTAAATAAATCTATCTCTCTATGTCTCTCTCCCCTAAATCACATAAATAACTCTCTCTCTCTCTCTCAAAGGACCTACATAACTCTCTCTCTCTCTCCCCTTCTCTCAAAGCAGCTAAATAAATCTCTCTCTCTCTCTCTCCCAAATAACCTAAATAACTCTCTCTCTCTCTCAAAGGACCTAAATAACTCTCTCTCTTGGAATGCATTTAATTATTCAATATTTCCTCCTAGCTCCAATGAATCATAATAGAAATAAAAACCAACCCATCACATTCTCTCTCTCTCTCTCTTAGAATGTTCAAGGGTTACTACCAGCTCCAATGATATAGAAATAGAAACCAACCCATGACATTCTCTCTCTCTCTGTCAGAGTGCATGCACTTATTCAAGAGTCCCTCTCTCTCTCACTGTCTCTCTCTCTCTCTGAATGCATGCACTTATTCAAAAATTCCTCCCAACTCAAATGGTAATAGAAACAAAAACCAGCCCACGACATTTTCTTCTCATGAAGTAGATCCATCTCTCTTTCTTACAATACATGCACTTATTCAAGAGTTTCTCCCAACTACAATGATAATAGAATAAAAAACCAACCCATGACATTTTCTTCTCTTGAGGTAGCTCCAATAATATAACAAGATCAACCTTATTAAATAAAAGATCGACAAATCACTAGTATTTTGCAGTGATATACACAATTCTAATGACAACATAATTGTCTATCTACACATTTTAACAAACTAGCATCACTAGAAAATAATAGCACCTAAAGTAATGATCCTAATACAATCAAATCTCAAATTTCATTAAACAATGAACAAATAAAAATTAAGTGCCCTCTTTAACACTGTAAATAATATTAGTGCCACAAAGTACATAAGGCAATAGAGTAGGTAAACAATGACAAAAACCCGAGACTTCAACAAAAAATTTGTTTATATGTAAAAAAATCACTAGGATAGTCCTAACTCTTCGCATGTAAAAGCTCACAAAAAAAACCTTGAAGTGAATTTAAAAAAACCAACACACACTCTATTTATGTGTTACTAAAATATTCAGGTTCAAATTTGTAAAGTCTAAGAAATAGTCCTCAATGAATAAAGTAAATGCTAAGTGTTAGCCTAAAAAGTAAAATGGTGGCGATCCCGAGGAGGGACACGTAGCAACGACTGTTTAACTCTTTCGTTTTCAAATTAAAGTCAGTGGCAGGGTTTTTGGTATATGGCTTTAATGTGTTTTATGGTGTTCTTCCCACCCTTTGTACTAGCCTCGGGCTTGCAACCATGGGTTATCACACTTGCCGAGGGTATTGGGAATTCATTCCTTCTTTGCTATGGTCTTTTGGCTCTATGGGTGCTCGGTGCTTTTGCCTGGTTCTTATGATGGTTGGTAAGTGTTGTGCCTTGCTTGTCTCGTATGTTGGTTTGTCAATGCTATGCCTCTACTCGCTCTCTGTGGTGATTCACTTCTCTAAACATTTGGAGGGTTTCAGGTTGCTTTCCTGCCTGCAAGTCTATTTGTCTCTATCATTTGGCTCATACTTCGTTTTCACTCTATTTTGTGGTGATTTATGTGTTTGATGTTGGGTCTGGTGATGATTCGGCTCTACAAACACAAGTTCTCGCCTTGCTGCTGCGCAGGACGGCTCAACAAACTCGCTAACAGGTAATCCTGTTATTCCAGTTGCAATTTCACCTTTCGTTTTTGAGGCTCTAACATTTTGGCTCCTTGATGAGCAAGCATAACACTCTCATGGAATTTCTGTTGGGAGAAACCCTCTATTGCAGGTCTTGGCTCTCTTCCTCCATCACAGAATCGAACCTCCTCCAGGTAAATCCTCACTCCTCTCTTGGTTTGTTGTTCACTATACTTTGGTGTCGTGGCCCTACCTAACTGCTGTCCTGTTCTGTGGTGGTGTGCAGGTCCTTCCAGGGGAACGCTGCTCCATGGCTTCGTCCTTGGCACTGTTCGCGGGCTTAGGGAAAACTTGGGTAGGGTCTTTCTGTGGCTGTAACTTTCTCTTACTTTCTCTGTTGCTTGTTCTGTCTGTAATCGGGTATAACCCTTGGGGTTTCGTTTCCTTTGTGTATGTGTGTGGTTTTATAAGTGTTCATGCCCTCGCTGTTTGATTAGTGTTTAGCTTGTGAACTATAATGTTTTTGGTTTGCATGGGTTTTAGAACGCTCCACGATTTCAAGGTTATAGATTTTGCACAGTGAACTGTTAAATGGGAAATGAAAATGAAATGTACAGGAATGATTGAATGCTGAAAATGTATTGTATATGTTGGTTTACTTTTGTCTAGTTCCCAGTCGGAGATGCCTTCTGTTACAAGATTCTTGTTGATGCTATTCGGGTTCTTAATGAGTCATTTCACTGTCTTGTTTTCATTACGATGCCTGAAACATTTAAGCACAAGGAAAAAAAACTATCCTGCTTTCATTTATGACAGGTTCTAGAATTGTTTTCTTTTATAGATGTTCAAAACAATTGTAAATTACAAATTCTGAGCTCTCTCTCCTCTCTGGATGGCAGCCCCTCCATGAGCTTTGGTTTTTCATTTTCAATGCATTACTAGCAGTTTCTTTACAATTGAGGAAATATTCCTCAGTTAATTCTCAGTTGTCTAACAGTTTCTTTAAACAAGTCCCTAACTAATCCTATCTTGATCTACTTGCCTAATTTTAAAGAACAATGGTTGGGTCAGCCTTAATTTTAAATGAAACAAAAAAACAAAAACTCAAAATGTTTTTCTCTCTATCCAGCAAAATAAATAAAATAAAATAAAACATTTCCCAGTTGTCGCCTTTTCACTTGGATGCTCCTGCATCAGGCTCCCAGGGTAAATTAAACTCATGGCTCCTATCCATGAGCTCTTTAATAGAGTACCCGGTGCTTTGAATCTGGCCAACATCTAACCAAGAACTATCTTCAATAGGATGACCCTTCCACCTAACTAGGTACCACAAATATTCTTTCCTTCAAGTCTGTCTGGCCACCTGGGTGTCTAGGATCTATTCGATCTCTAGAGGCTTTGCTGGGGGAATTTATTTAATCCATGAATCATTCTCATTCTGGGTGTCTCGTGTTCATCTTTCTGAACTGTCTTATTCATTTGCTGCAATGTAGGGGTACAAATCTGCCACATTGAAAATGGGTGAAATTCCTATACCTGGGGGTAACTGTAATTCATAAGCATTCGCAAAAAACTTCCGAAGAATCCTACAAGGCCCAATTTTTTTCCATTTCAACTTGTTGTATTTGCCTTTAGGAAACCTCTCCTTGTGTAGGTGTGCTAATACTAGGTCTCCTACGTTGAATTGTACCTCTCGCCTTTTCAAATATGTTTTTTGTTTGTATCTTTGGCTACTGCCTTGTAATTTTAATTTCACTTGTTCATGAAGATCGTTGATTCCCTTTGCGAAATCTTCACCGTCAACACTCCTGCGCTCCAACTGACCCAAATCCCATAACTCATGTACTCCACGGGGGTGCATTTCGTATAGGATCAGGGAAGGACTACTGCCCGTGCTTCTGTTAGGCGAATCGTTATAATCAAATTCCACTTGTGCAAGCACACGATCCCACTGTCGAGAGTTTTCTCCAACCAAACTCCTTAATAGATTTCCTAGACTTCGGTTCACCACTTCGATTTGGCCATCGGTTTGCAAGTGATAAGCTGAGCTGAAGTTTAGTTTGACGTCTAATTTTTTCCATAAGGTCTGCCAAAAATGTCTTGTAAACTTAATGTCTTAGTTCGAAATAATAGACTTCGGCAAGCCATGTAATCTAACTATCTCTGTGAAGAACAAATGTGCTACATGTGTGGCATCACTGGTTTTCCTACATGGAATGAAATGTGCCATTTTGGTGAAACGATCCACCACCACCATGATGAAATCGAATCCCCATTGTGTCTTCATCAGACCTAAGACAAAGTCTAAACTGACTGAGTCCCATGGTCTGTTTGGAATAAGTAAGGGCGTATACAACCCTGTGTTATGGTTGTGTCCCTTTGCAAGCTGACACACTTTGCATCTAGTCACAATCCTCTGTACATCTCTATGCATCTTCAGCCAATAGTAAAGTGGCTCAACTGATCCAAGGTCTTGTCTATGCCAAAATGCCTCGCTAAACCTCCATTATGCTTTTCCTGGATTAAGTTCTCTCTCATAGAAGATTCCAGAATAAACTGCCTCCTTTGAACAACAACCCTTCCTGCATATTATAGTCCAGTCATGAACTGTTATCTCTCAATAATGGATTTTGGTAAGCTTCACAGGCTTCTTTAAAATATGCATTTGCCTCATACAAGTCTTTAAGATGTTCGAATCCTAATACTTGTATCGTACTTTCCTATAGGATCAAATTCCTCTTGCTTAATGCATCTGCCACTTTGTTGGCTTGACTGCTGATGTGTTTCAACGCAAATGTAAAACTCTCTAGGTACTCCACCCACTTTGCATGTTTATGGTTCAGCTTATGCTGTTGCATAATATACTGTAACGCATAATTGTCTGAAAATAAGACAAATTCATTGGTCAACAGATAATGTCTCCAATGCTTTAGCACTTGAACCACTGCATAAAATTCCTTGTCATAAGTCATGTACTTCTGTCTACTTTCATTTAGTTTCTGATTGAAATAGGCTATTGGCTTGTCCTCTTGGCTGAGTATTGCACCAATGGTTGTTCCACTGGCATCACAACGAACTTGAAAAAGTTTGTTAAAGTCGGGTAATCTCAAAATTGGTTTTTCAATAATTTTTCTTTTGAGCAACTAAAAATTCTTCTCTGCTGTTTCTGTCCAATGGAAAGGCTAATTTGCCTTCTTAATGGTGTTCACCATGGGTGCACAAATCCCACTAAAATTTTTAATAAATTTCTGATAAAAACTCGCCAATCCATGAAAACTCTGTACCTCAAACAAACTTTTGGGAGATAGCCAGCTAACTATGGCTGCAACCTTTTCTGGATCCATTTTTAGTTCATTCTCGAAAATCACAAATCCCAAATAAATTAACTCTTTCTTGAAAAAAGAACATTTATTCAAATTTATCAGTAATTTATTTTGCTGCAATTTTTCCAATACATACCTCACGTGTCGAAATTGCTCTTCCTTTGTCTTGCTGAATATAAGTATATCATCCAGATATACATTCACAAATTTACCAATGAATTCCTTCAACATCTCGTTCATCAACTGCATGAATGTGTTGGGGGCATTGCTCAATCCAAACGGCATAACCAACCATTCGTATAAGCCTTCATTAGTCTTGAAAGCTGTCTTCCACTCGTCACCTTCTCAAATTTTGATTTGGTGGTAGCCTCTTTTCAGGTCTATCTTTGAAAAGTACGTTGCTCCACTCAAACAATCCATGATATCATCCATCTGAGGTAAAGGAAACTTGTACCTGATAGATCTTGTTAATGGCTTGGGAATCAGTGCACATTCGCCACTCACCTCCTTTCTTGGGAGCTAAAACAATCAGAGCTGCACAAGGGCTTAAACTTTCCCAAATTAGTTCTTTATCCAACAACTCCTGCACCTGCTTCCTGATTTCTTCATTATCCTTTAGAGTCATCCACTAAGCAGCCTTGTTTGGCAAACTGGCTCCTGGAATAAAATCAGTATGGTGACTAATGCTCCGCTTTGGTGGTAATTTGTCTGGTAGATCATCTACTACAATATCGCTAAATTCCTGCAACATGTCCTGTATCTCTTTAGGTAAGTCAGTGACTTCAGTATGGATCAATACTGGTTTTGGCCTTCGCACAACTGCATATTTTACCTCATCATCCTCCATCTGTCACAGAAACTCTTTTCCGCCTAACAGTAATGCTTTTGTCCCACTGGTTTCTGCAGCATCCTCTTTCTTCATGGGCACTAGCATATGCTTTATCCCATATTTAACGAACTTGTAACAATTTGTTTCCCCGTCATGGACGAACTTCCTATCATACTGCCATGGTCTGCCCAACAGAATATGGCACACGTCCATAGGCACGATATCACAAGTCACCTTGTTCTTGTACTTTCCAATATGAAACTCAACTTCACACTGCTCATCGACGAGTAGTTGGTGACCTTTCTGCAACCAAGACACCCTATATGGAATTGGGTGCTTCAAATTCTTCAAATCCAATTTCCCCACCATTTCAGTAGCTACCAAATTATTAGTACTTCCACTATCTATGATTAATTTGCAGCATTTCCCATGTGACTTGCACACAGTTTGGAACAATGCTTTCCTCTGTGTCTGATCAACTACTTCCTTAGCTGGTTTCAATAATACCTTGTTCAACACCAAGGCTTCCCTGGTTTCAGGCATATTTTCCACCTCCTGTGGTGGTGGCTATAACTTTCTCTTGCTTGCTCTGTTGCTTGTTCTATATGTAATCAGGTATAACCCTTGGGGTTTCGTTTCCTCCGTGTATGTGTGTGGTTTCAGAGGTATTCATGCCATCGGTGTTTGATTAGTGTTTAGCCTGTGAACTGTAATGTTTTTGGTTTGCATGGGCTTTGGAACCCTCCACGATTTCAGGGTTATAGATTTTGTACAGTGAACTGTTAAATGGGAAACGAAAATGAAATGCACAGGAATGCTTGAATGCTGAATATAAAAGTACCTAGTTTTTTTTTTGTTGAGGAAAAGGACAAAATGTATTGTGTATGCTGGTTTACTTTTGTCTGGTTCTCGGTCTGAGATGCCTTCTGTTACAAGATTCTTGTTGATGCTAATGAGTCGTTTCACTGTCTTGCTTTCATTACGATGCCTGAAACATTTAAGCACAAGGGAAAAAAACTATCCTGCTTTCATTTATGACATGTTCTAGAATTGTTTGCTTTTATAGATGTTCAAAACAATTGTAATACAAATTCTGAGCTCTCTCTCCTCTCTGGATGGCAGCCCCTCCATGAGCTCTGGTTTTTCTTTTTCAATGCATTACTAGTAGTGTCTTTACAGTTGAGGAACTATTCCTCAGTTACTTTTCAGTTGTCTAACAGATTCTTTAAACAAGTCCCTAACTAATCCTATCTTGATCTACTTGCCTAATTTTAAGAACAATGACTGAGTCAGCGTTAATTTTAAATGAAACAAAATAAAATAGAAACTCAAAATATTTTTCTCCCTGTCCAGCAGAATAAAATAAAATAAAAAACATTTCCTAGTTGTTGCCTTTTCACTTGCTCATGCATCATAAAAACTCAAAGCACTTTTAAGTGGTTTTAATATAACCCAACACACACTCCATTTATGTGTTATTAAAATATTTGAATTAATATTTATAAAGTCTAAGAAGTAGTCCTCAATGAATTAAGTAAATCCTAAGTGTTACCCTAAAAGGTAAATTAACAAAATTGGAGTGTTCGAACGATAACACCTCCTCTTCAAATAAAGTGAAGGGAGGATCCTTAACCAATTATGAGGAACCCTAACGAACTAGCCCAACGAATTGTTGTTGAGTGAAATCCCAATTCTTTTCAAAGTAAATTAAGAATAAATTCAAGTCAAACTAAGAATAGTAAATCGAATTTCACCGATTTTATAGACCGGGATGGGCCCATGCAATTCAAATCTCATCTTCATAAGCCAAATTTGTACCATGCATATTCTCCGAAATGGAATTGTCCCCAATACATGGTATCCAAAAATAATTTAAATTATGGATTAATTCCAATCTTCAAAGATGAGTTGGTGTTATATCTTGTAAGATGTGACTAGGTGTCATGTGTAAAGATGTTTAATTAGGAATAGGAAAAGTGGACTCTTTAACTTTTCAATGTTCCATGTGATATTACTTTCTACAGATTTTTGTTGGAAAAAGGGTTCAAAGAAAGGAGACATTTATAGCTTAAATTAATATTTTATGAATCCTTGCAGGAAACATGCCATGTTTATTAACATGCAAGTGTGTCCAAAAAATGATAAAGTATATGAGAATTTAAATGGGATATGTTACTCGTTACCAATGGGTGTCCCTTTGAAATCCTTTTCGAGATTTATTTGCATTACTTTATGTCAATTCAAATCTTTAAATAATATTAATATTATATAAATTAAAATACATATTAGTATTATGTAAAATTAAATATTTATATTTTTCTCAAAAAATAATTAATGGAATTTTAGATGTTATGCATTAATTTTAATATATTGAAAATTAAGAAAAAAAAAATTACTAAAAAGTTAAAAGGCCACAATGTTGTTTATTATTATTAAATTAATATAGAAATTTATATGATTTAAAAATAAAAATAATATTTTATTTTTTAAATATTAATGAATTTAGATATTATACATTAATTTAATATTGTTCAAAGTTAGTTATATATATATAATATATATATATATATATATATATATATATAAAGTGAAAAGTATAATTGGGTTATTTATTATTAAATTACATAGAATTATATATGAATTAAAAAATAAAAATATCGTTTTATATAATAAAGGATTTTTGAGTTTTAATGTTTTTGAAGAAAAGAATGATTTCATATATGAAAATGTCAATTTAAAGAGAAATGAATGGTTCAATATATCAAAAGATTTTTATCTTCAAGGTTTTAAAGTAAAAAGCTGATCTTTTCATTAAAAAACTAGCTTAGGTAAAAAAGTCCTTCAATGGAATATGTGTTAATATTGAATAACACTTAATGTATATATCAATGCATGGTGGTTGTGAGTTTTTTTGAAAAGACATCTTTAGTAAAAACTTATATACATAGATGCAAAGGTTTTGGGTTTTTCTTATTGGTTATGTGTGGTCTTTCATATACTATCTCGAGGTTGGATTGGATTCATTTTCTACTTTGATTTGAATGCACTAGAATTATTAAGGGGAATTTTGTACTAGAATACAACATATTTAGCTCTAAAGCCCTAATATGTATGTTTTTACCTAAGATCCATGGAGATGAAGAGGATTTTGATATGGTTTCTAGTGCTAGTGCTTCCTATGCAGTGTTGGTTAGAGAGAATATTAAGATCCACTACAAATTCTATCAATGTCATAATAATGTAGACACATCTTTCAAGAATAGCTTTGTATGGAATCTTCACTACAAAAATTCTAGTGAAATTAGATGTGGGTGAGGATTCATTGAAGATGTTGAAAATTATTGTGGGGGACAAGGTTCATTATCAACTTAGGCATTATGAAAAGGTCCCCTTTCAATGTATGAGATGTCATCTATATGGTCACATTGTCATGGATCTCCCATGCCCTTTACTCGACAGGTCTAGAGGAAGGAAAATGGGGAATGCACTATAAGGGACGATAAGTAATAAACTTGTGCTCAAGTGGATATAATTCTAATTTTAGTCAATATTTGTGAGATTTTGTTGAGGATAATAGTCCAAGGATACAAAATTCTCTAGGATTTCTATTAGGTAGTAAGGGTGGTGTAAATGAAAGCGAATTTGATTCTTTGGATGCGTTTAGGGTTTTCTTGAAAGGGCATGATGTACTTTAGGTAGTGAAATTAATCCCAAGAGAAGCAAATGTTTCCCAACTGCTCAATAAGCCAAAGTACCAAAAATTTTGGGTCATGCAATATCCCTATTGAGATACAAGCCTCAACAAAGCATATATTTTCAATAGCATATTCATCTTTACTTGAAAATACAAGTAAGCTTTTCTCCCTAGACTTTAACAATAGAGAGTAATATTTTTCAATTGGATAATGAGGGTGTTTGGCATTTTCTTAAGGAGGGGATTTTGTTAACGGGGGATTGTGCCAAGAAATTTTTGTTCATATATATCCTTGAAGGGTTGTTTGCAATCCTGAAAAGAATTCTACTTTTGGTGTTATTTTGATTTAGTCATTTTCTATAGAGGAAATTTTTGGGAGGAGTACTCTATCTATTAGTTGTGAGAGTCTTGCTAAATATTTCTTCATGGGGGGATCCCTTTGAAACCACTTCTTCTAGTAGACAATCACATTGACTAAGAATCAAAATGCTAACGATAAGATGGGGATATGTCATTAGGTTTGGATCCAATATTTGGATCTATTTATTCCTTTGTTGGGACAAAAATTCTATTTGTTCCATGACCAAAGAAGACCTAAAATTGAAATTAGTTAAGGTAAATAAAAGAATTTAAATGGAGCCCTTAGGTCAAGGATTAGCCCTAGTACTTCCTTGAGAAGAACATGTTTTTTTTAAATGTTAGGGGTTTGGGCAGTCATGCTAAAAATGATTTCCCCTTGTCGATTGGTGAAGGTAAAAAATCCAAATCACATTTTATTGCAGAAGGCTATGGAGGAAGGATCTAGACTTGTGTATTTATTAAGGAAATTTAGAAAGGATAAGGAGTTTATATCTTGGATGCAAATAGAAATTATAAAGGGTTATTAACTACTTGGAGAAATTCTATCACACTAACAAAGTAAACTATGCTTGATTTAGGTATTTATATTGAGTTCTTTCTTAAGCTGTTGGCTTTGAAGTTTTTTTTAATAACATTTATTGTTTGTATGAGTCCAGGCAACCTTTCTAGGATCACTTTTTCTCTTTGTATTGTACAAAGCAAGAGTTTTTTATTATCCATAGGAATCTAAATTTCACCTTACTTGGATTATAGGTTTGGGGTCTAATACTTAGCTGGACAAATATAATTATAAAGGTTAATAGATATGTCCCCTATCAAATTAATCATAACTTGCTACAATAATGAGTTAGGATATGTTACTATTTCAAAAGTATTGGTCAATTTCTTATCTTAGATGCCATGCTCTTGATTGTGGATAGAGTTAGACTTTGGGTCAACAATGGTGGTGTTATGGATCACGCTCCAATTCTCATTCAACCAGATAGGCCAAGTGTTGGTTATGGAGCCTAATTATCTTCATGATTTAAAAGTCTTGTTTTTACCCATGTTTGAGCTCCAATTCCTAACAAGGTATATAAGGGGGCTTTCCCCCTACTATTGTCGCCAAGGGGTATAAGGGGCCAACAAAAATTCCTTGGAACCCCCCCCAATAGGGGTCTGGAGGTAGCACCCTTGATGATTTTTTTTTGCAAAAAAAAACTTGTAAAATATTGAATTTCATAATCAATCTAGGCCATTCATCATTATGTAACACATTTAATGGTAGATGTTATTTTAAGTTTTTTCGCTAGAAGGAAACCCTCTTTTTATTAGGTAATTGTATTGTGGGTGTGTATTATTGAGAGATGATTATAATTAATAGGGGAAGAAAGCATGTAGGTTTGGATCTGAAGAATTTCTCTAGTTATGATTAAAGTGGGATTGTTATGTAAACTTGATTGGGTGAAGGAGCCAAGGTTGTTGGGTCTTCATAGGTGGTTTTGGGCACCTAACATTGGTGGAACATGGTATTACATGTTGTAAACCCTTTAAGAGGCTTCAATATTCTCCATTGTAGTGTGATAGAGTGGAGCAAAAGGATCACTTGGTCCAGACCAAGGTGTTGTTCATCTTGGTTACATTTAATTAAATGACTGGTTGATTTTAAGCCATAATATAATAATAGATTGATTGTTGGTTGGTTTTTCCCTATTTAGTGTTATCCACGGTAAATTATGTGTTGTTGTCGTGTGTATAATTTCTTTTTAATTATTTTATTTCTCACTTTAATTTTAATAATTAACTAGTGGTATCAAAGCTCAAGGTTTATTTGGGTAATAAAACTCATAATAAAGGAGGGTTACTAGTTTGAGTGGGAGTAATTGTAAAATAAGGTTTCAGGGTTGAGAAGTTTAATGGCTAAAACTACCCACTATGGAAGATGAAAATGGAAGGTTATCTATATCAAAAAAATAATTTTCTACCATTTGGTGGAATAACAAAGAAATTGATGACTATGAAAGATGAAGAAGGAAATATTCTTGATAGAAAGGCTCTAGGAATAATAAAGGTATGCCTAGTAGCATTATTGGCTTTCAGCATTTCAAAAGAAATGAAAATAGATGGTTCAATGAAGGCATTGACTAAATTGTATGAAAAATACTTAGCTTTCATCAAGGTATTTCTTTCTTATGAAACATTTATTTAATTTGAAGATGTCAGAAGGTGGGTCCGTTGTTGATATATTAAATGAATTTAACACGATCACCAATAAATTAAGTTCTATAGGCCTAAAGTGTGATGATGTCGTTCTCATGTTGCCAAAATGACTTCAATTAGAACTATTTTCATTTTAGTGGTAGTAGAATATTTGCATCTTAAATAGTTGGATGTAAAGATAACTTATCTTGATGCGGATTCAGAGGAAGATATTTATATGAAACAACCACAAGGGTGTGAGGTCAAAGGGAAGGAAAACTTAGTATGTATGTTGAAGAAGAACTTGTATGGTTTAAACCAAGCTCCAATGAAATGGTACTTGAATTTTGACAGGTTTATGATAGAAAAATGTTAATGTAGATGTCATGGTGACCATTTTATTTATTTTAAGAGATTAGATAATGACAACTATATTGTCTTGTTATTATATGTAGTTGGCATTCTTGATGCACGATCTAACATGGAGGATATAAATTTACTCAAAAGAAAATTAGCTAATTCATTTTTTATGAAGGATTTGGGTTCCACAAAGAAAAACTTTGGTATGAGAATAACAAGAGACATGAAAAATCATAAATCAACATTGTCTCAATGTGAGTACATGGAAAAGGTGTTGGAAATATTTAAAATGACATATGCAAAACTATTTTATGCGCATTTGATTTTCCATTTCAAATTAAATAAGGGTATGTGTCTCAAGACATCAAATGAGATAAACTACATATCCAAGGTTCCATATTCATTAGTAGTTGGACGCTTGATGTATGCAATGGTGTGCACAAGTCCAGCAGTGGAAGATGTGAGCAGATATATGAGAAATCCAAGTAAAGAGGATTGGAAATTAGTCAATTGGATTCTAATGCATTTGAGATGTATTACTACTTAGGAATTGTGATTTATAGGTTCAGATACTATTGTACAAGGATATGTTGACTTGAATATGTTAGCTGATATAGATAGTAGGAGTAACACAACAAGGAATATCTTTTATTGTAGGTGGAACTATAGTATACCTCTTCTAAAAAAAAAAAATTTTCTTTAAATAAATATATATCCATGCCTAGGAAATATCTTTAGTATAATGAAGTGAGTACCATAATTATATCATAAACTTTGTTGTTGGTTTTATTTAAAACCCTTCAAATGGTTTCCTTTACAATGTACTTGAAAAGTTTGATGATAATTGACAAATTTCATTTTCCATTGTTCAACAATTATGTGTCATTTGATACCCATGAATGTTCGAGAATAGATTGTTAACATGTTCTCATTCACATGTTCTAAAATTACTCCTACTTTTGTCTTAATATTACTCCTACTTTTGTTTCTAGAATTACTCCTACTTTTGTCGTAATATTACTCCTAATTTTGTCTTAATATTATATATAAAAAATTATTGCATTCCTTACCTTGATACATGGGTGAGTACTCCTATAATACACACATTAACACTTTTCCATTTCTTACACTTAAAATTACATTATTAATGTTACATCGACATTATTAATGTTATTTAATCCTTGAAATACTAATCTTTGAACAACATATTTCATATCTTTGCCATTTATAACATATAACATGCTCATGTAATCGATTGCATTAATTTACATTTGCATATATTACAGTTTAAATCTTGTATTCACGGTATCCATGTGGTATATTAACTCTTTAGTTCATTATTTGATGCCTGGCATAACCTATGGGTTGCCTACAAACGCTCTCTAGACCCTTCCATATTGAATATGCATCTACTTATAAAACATCCACTCTCTGTCCTTTTTACCTACCAATCCAACCGATGATATGTATTATGTAGCATAAACCCTTATTCTTCAAAAAGTTGTCTATAAGGTTTAATTTTTTTTCAATGTAAATCATCTTCTGCTCATTATTTATTAAAATATTATTATAACTATTTACCTGGCATGGTCCAATTCACTTATACAATGTATAATGAGTTTCAAAAGTACTTCTATTAAGTCATTTACATATTTATAAATTCCATATTTACCTTCATTATGTTCTGGTTATTTTCCTTTGAAGAATCTTTTGAGTATTAAATTCTCAATTTAACTATGAATTATATTACTATTTAATTCTAAACCTTTGTGTTTAGAGGAAGATAGCCTCTCTCTCTTTAGTGTTGATTTCAAACTCATAACACCTGGAAATAGACTATCTTTACAAATTATATAGTCTTGAGTTTCATTATTTTCAGTATATTTAATTTATAAAGCGCGCTCTCTCTCTCACACACACACACATCTTCATTGTTTCTTTCCAATGTGTATATTTATATGCTATTACATGCATGCTAGTGCAAGTGAAAATAAACTCCGATATTATGTCTATTTGTATGAACATAATTAGCATCTTTGAATTTTGAAGTTTATTATAAGTCTTTTGTATATAAACATAATTATGTGTTTACTTAGTGATCTACATCTAACTAGTTTTTATACAACATACTGTAATTGTAGAAATAACAAAAAATCTTATTTATTCTACTTGGATAGTATATAAAAACAACATAGTTAATATTTCCTTCTAACATATTTACAAACTTCATATTCATTGTTTAGTTTTCCTTTCAATACTTGTTAAAAAAAAAAATAGAAATCTAAACAATTTCTCTAATCACATTAAGTTTACACACATATATAAAAGTCTAGAGTATCCACTTGAATATCATACCTGGAAAATTAGTAGTGAAGTACTTTGCTCCTCCCTACCTTGATACTGTAACCAGCTAGTGTCCCCTTGAGCATAACATGTTTGAAATTTTTTATTCTTGTCTTTTCAAACTTGCTTCTCTTCAATATCACTTATCTTTTCAGAATGAGACAAAATCAAATAGATAAAATATTTTTATCCATTACCCATCCTCCACCCTTTGGTGGTTGGTATTAATGATTTTTTGTTTCTTACTCCCAAAGACAACATCCTATCTTTTAAGGAACAACTAATTGGCCAATTTACATAATTATTCAATAAATATAATCATGCACATTAAATGTATAAGAATTATAGATGGGTAATTAATTTCACCAATAATTTTTCAGCCTCCTCTCTTTCAACCACATGTACTCAACAAACAAATTTTCCATATTTCTTTATTTGTAAAATCAAAGCATCATAATTACAAATTTGTAATCAGTTATTATCAAGAATAAATTATTGATAATAAAATTTTTGAATTTTCTTTCACATTTGAACATTAAAAAGGGAACACACTTATGCACAATTAATTACTTAAAAGCATCAAACCATGGGATATCACATCCTCCCTCGCTTGAATTTGAGATCATCCTGGTGTCTCACCACTGTCGTTCTATAGCACATTCTAGCTTATTGAAACAAATAAGGATATGCTTCTTTGAAAGCATCCTCCAACTCCCAAGTTGCCTCTTCTAAACTGAAAATTTTCCATTGAATCTTTAGTTGCGCTATGTCTCTTTTTCATAGTATGACTACCCTACAGTCTAGAATAAGCAGCATTTTTGTTAGGAAATATCCCTCTCATTCCACCTATACAACATTTCAATTAATTATATGAGTTGGATCATGCACATACTTTTTTAATAAAGACACATGAAAGACACTCGGAACCTTTATGTTTGTTGGAAGGGAAATTTTAGTAAGATATAGGTCCAATTCTAGCTAACACTTCAAAAGATCCATAGTATCTAGATGATAACTTACACAATTTCCAAGTTAAGCATGCTTTTCTTCTATTTCACTTTTAAATACACATGATCTCCCACATTGAATTCTTTTTGAAGTGTTTTCAAATATGCATAACTCTTTTAGCGGTCTAGTGTTGTTTTCAAAATTTATCTGACTTGTTTAACCACTTCTTCCATTTCTTTTAACATTTTCAGCCCCAACACTAATTGATCTTTGGGATGATCCCAACTGAGGGGTACCTTGGATTTCCTGCGATAAATTACTTCAAAGGGATTCATGATTAAATAAGTTTGATATCCATTGTTATATGCAAACTCAACTAGGTGAAGGTAATCTTCTCACTTGGTTGGTTTGTCTATAACATACATTCTTAACATATCCTCTAAGATCTAGTTCGTTATTTCTATTTTCCCATCAGTTTGAGGGAGATAGGATGTACTGAAATTAAGCTTTTTCCCCATTCCTTCAAATAGTCCCTTCCAAAACTTTGAAGTAAATTTTCCATTAGCATATGAAATTACTATTTTGGGAATACCGTGAAGCTTAAATGTTTCCTTCATAAAAAAAATTGTTGTGTTCATGTCCTTAAAAGTAGATTTAACATGAATAAAGTGTGCAACTTTGCTAACCTAATCTACCACTACCATAGTTAAGTCATTCTATTTTCTGGTTTTTGGAAAACTCGTAACGGAATCCATGGATATGGTTTCCCATTTCCATTCTAGAATTGATAATGGTTGCAACAATCCTGTTGGGTGCTCATGGGAAGCCTTCGCTTATTGGCACTCTAAACATCTAACTACATATTTTGTTGTCTCAAATTTCATATTAGGCCAATAATAATGATTCCTTAACACATTTATTGGCCTTTGATACCTAGGATGACCAACTGTTGGTTTCTTTTGTAACTCATCTAATAAAAAATTATTCACTCTCGTTCATTAGGAAAGTAAATTTTGTCCTCAAAAAATAATAAATTTTCATTATGTATTGAAAAACTAGTTTAATTTTCACCTAATTCTTCATTTTTCTACAATTTCTTTTTGATTTGAAAGTATTCTTCATCAAATTATGTTGTTTTTTTATCCTCTTTATCAAATCTGTGTGCCAATTTTTTGTTCAAAGTGTGTAGATTTGGCATGATTTTTTGCTTAAGGCATCAACACTTTTACTTTCCTTACCTTTAATATCTACAATTTCAAAGTCGTAGTCACTAAGAAATGTTGACCATCTAGTTTTCCTAACATTTAGGTTTGGCTAGTCAAAAATATATTTAAGGCTAACATTGTCTATTTATAGCTGAAATTTCATCCTAATCAAGTAATGTCTCCAAATTTTTAAAGTATGTATTATGCCTTCCAGTTCCAAGTCATGTGTAGCATAATTATTTCTATGGTCCTTTAGCTTTCTGGACTCATAATTGATCACATGACCCTCTTGCATTAAAACACCTCCCAATCCTTCTTTACAAGCATGTGTGCATGCAACAAACTCTTTATTGGGGTTAGCTAGTTTCACGATGGGAGAAGTGTTTAATAACCACTTTAGCTTTTCAAAACTATCCTGACACTTTTGACTCCATTCAAATTCTGTCCCCTTCTTTTGGAAAGATGTAATATGATAAGCCAAATTAGAAAAACCCTCTATAAATCTTCTATAGTAATCTGTAACCCACATAAATGACCTAACATCAACTACATATTTAGTTGTTGGCCATTCAATAATAGCTTTAATATTTTTTGGATCCATGACAATTTCTTCTTTCAAAACCACATGCCCCAAATACTGAATTTATTCTTGATAGAATGAGTGCTTGCTAAACTTAGCATATAGTTCATTCTCTCTATGTGTTTGAAGAACAATATGAAAGTGTTAACCATGTTCTTCCTTACAATTAAATTAAATTAGAATATCATTTATAAATATTATGGAAAATTTGTCAAGAAAATGTCTCAGCACACTATTTATAAAGCACATGAAAGTTGTTGGTGCATTAGTGAGTCCAAATGGAAACACTACAAATTCATAGTGTCCATGTCTTGTTCTAAATGTTTCATTGTGTATATTTTCATCCTTGATTCTTATTTGATGATATCCCAACCTTAGATAAATTTTTGAGAAGATGGATGCTCCTTGAACTTGATCAAACAAGACATCAAATTGGGGCAAAGGGTGTTTGTTTTTAATGATCATTTTGTTTAACTATTTATAATCAACAATGCCTCATTGTCCAACCCTTATTTTTGACAAATAAACGTGGTGCACCCCAAGGAGACACACTAGGATTTATGTAATTTGTATCTAACAACTCTTGAAATTGAATCTTTAAATCCATTAACATAGGGATACTCATCCTATATGGAGCTTTAGATACTAGAACAACTCTGGGAATGAGATCAATAGTGAGATCTATCTCTCCTTGGAGGTAGTCCTAGTATCTCTTAAGGAAATACATCTTTGTATTGTTGCAAATGTTGGCATTATGATACAAGTGTTGTCCTCGATGGAAACTCGCTCACAGGTTAGTTCAGTTTTGATGAAATGAAACCCACATTGTAACAGGTCCATTTAGATGTAACAAGGCATTGGTACAGAAGAACAAGAAGATGGAACTAAAGTCTACTAATTAGAATGAAGAAGTTGAAGGTAAAGGATGGTGAAAAATATTTTAAGATGTATATGCAAGTCCACTTAGTCAAAACAGTGTATACACGCAGGTCCACAGAAAAAAGCGTGTATATGTACACACGCACTCTTGCAAGAGGAAAACCGCGTACAGGTTGGAAAAGCAAGGAATTTCAAGAGTAGAGAATACCAGGGGTCAATACCATGGTATTAGCCCACAATATTAAGCGGAGTAACGACTATTTGATCCCGTCCAAGAATACCATGGGTCCTAAGTGGTTTTGGTAAAAAGGGTTTCTAAGGAAGACTTCTATCTAAAGTATATTATGTTGCAGGGGCTATCTTGGTGATTTGATCTAAAATATTTTGTGCACCTTGAATTCAATGTTGGATTAGGATCATGAGACCTGAAATGACTTATCATTGAATGATCTGATATTGGTTGGGCCGGATCTAATTGTGTATTGTGTGTACCTGTTTTATTCTTTGAATGTCATAATCTGGGTTTTTCTAAAGTCCAGAACATAAGCGATGTTATGAGTTAATATTTGCAGAACTGTACATTGGTTCGCTTTGGTGAAGTTGCTTATACACTCTGGTTCGGCTCTTCCAAGTAGCGTATGTAAGAGAAAAAGTATGTTTGTTCAGAGATGAATGATCTATTTGATTAGTACTATTGTTTTACTATTGTCTATCAATGAAGTCTTCTTAGATCTTAATGTAAAACTGAATGCATAAGGAGTTTGATATCTGATTGATTGATTATATAAGTGAGAAGGGTGATCTCTGCTACTGCTTGTGTAAGGCTTTGTAATTTGACAGTAGATGTTCAGTATATTGTTGGTTGGTACACACTTTATTTAGAAGTTTTATGTTTCAGTAGTTTTGAAGGTATATGCAAGTTTGATTAAAGGAAGTAGCTTATACAAGCAGGTTGGGTTGAGTAAAGTAGTGTATACATTTTGATGCATGATTTTTGAGGTTGCAGCTGGTTCTGAATGATGATGCAGGTTTCTGGGTTCAACACAGTGTTCTGGTGACAGTGATCTGATTGTTCAGATTAAATGATAGTCGGTCGATGCAATTTGAGTTTCAAAGTTTCTTACGGGTCCAGTATGAAAATTTGATGAAATGAGGCCATCATGTGTATTGTTGTGTATGAGGAGTATTTAGTCTAAAAATTTATGAAACGTGGTCCCTAGAGGAAGAGAGAAGGTCGTATCCTTCTATAGACCGACGCCTACGTACTAGTAAACACATTGGCTAGTACAAGTGCTAGGGGGTTGTAGCTCCCTTCCAATAGAAGCTGGAAAATGAGAGAAGGTTGTAGCCTTCTACAGGTGGGTGTCTACGTACTGGTATGAGTCTGCACCAATACAATATTGTAAATATATTTTCTTATTATAAAAAGAATATAGAGACAATAGGAGCAGGTGGTTTTCACCCACATTGGGTTTCCACCTTAAATCTTGGTGTTCATGTGTGTTGCTTATGTGTGATGGTTTATTTTGATTTTACTACATTGTTTAATAAGTTACTCATGCACTATTTATAGATCAACACATGATAAATTAACTAAATCACAAGTTCTCTGGGTATACACTGGTTTCACTAATCACAGTAGCGTGTACACGCTAGTTGGAAATGAAAAATTATTGATCTGATAATATTGATTCACCCCCCCTCTCAGTATTATTTCCATCAATTAGTATCAGAGTAGGTCCTTCAAAAGAAGCTTGATTGCTTGAAGGAAGAGCGTTCAATATGAATAATCACGAAGGCATGTGATCCATTAGACCACTAATCTTCAATGGGAGCAACTTAGTATATTGGAAAATAAGAACCAGAGCCTATCTACAATCGCTTGGAGACGATGTTTGGGAAATTGTGGAAGGAGGATATCAATTTCCAGCAGTAATTGCTACAGACTCTACAGGTAAGAAGTTATACGAAACCAATGCCAAAGCTATCAATACGTTATTAGGAAGTCCGTCAGAATCAGAATTTATCAAAGTCATGCAGCTCAAGACAACCAAAGAGATATGGGACAAAATCATGTAGAGCTATGAAGGAGACTCTCATGTAAAACGTACTAAGCTTCAAACTCTCAAAATTCAGTATGAAACTCTTAAGATGGATAGTGATGAGAGTGTTTCTAGGTTTTTTTACGTAGAGATGAGATTGTTAATTGTATGAAGAATCTAGGTGAAGAGATAAAAGAAGCTACTTTAGTTGAGAAAAATTTGAGATCTTTGTCTTCTAAATTTGAGTCAAAACTGTCTGTCATAGAAGAAAAATAGGATCTTCAAACTATTAATGTGACTTAACTCCATGGAATCCTAACAGCATTTGAAATGAGAAAAGGAGGTCCATTAGATATGAGAGAAGCCGATTTTAAAGCATCTACAAAGGGAAAAGAAAAGGAAGAGCACAATGAATCAAAACACATTTCAGAAGAAGATGTGGTAAATTTTGTCAAGAAGCTTCAACAGGGTTCTGGAAGATTCAGAGGTAAGCTATCTTTCAAATTCTTTGCTTGTGGTAGAGTTGCCCATTATGCTGCCAAATGTCCTCATAAAGATAAATATGAAAAAGGAAAGGAATATGCAAAAGGAAATAGAAAACAGGTTGTGAATAGAAGGAGTTACTATACACATGAAGATAATGATGGCTTATCCAATAGTGATGAAGATGAAACTGAACAAGATTATAGAATACTCATGGCTTATGAAAATGATGATTTTTTGGATGCCTTAGAATAGGAATACTTTCTTGATGAAATTACTAAACTCAAAATATGTTTAGAACAAAAGAATATGACCATCGATACGTTGACACACCGACTCATTGAAAGAGAAAAACACGATGAAAATCTAGAATGTGAAATTGTGGGTATAAGAAAAGAACTTGAGAAGACAAAATATATTAATCTTAGATTTGCTAAAGGATCTGAAACTTTAAATGAAATCATCAAAGTTCAGCGTTCTCCTCTGATAAAGATAGGTCTTGGATATACTAAAGAATCATCTCAACCATAGAAGCTGTCAGCCTCCACCAGAAGCTATCTTGATGTAGTAAAGACCAGTGAACAATATGCCAATCATCAACAAAGGCCTAAAATTACTCATTAGGTAAATAATACCCAATTTAACCCAAGGATGAATATCAGTAGAAGCCTCAACCAACAGGTAAACAATGCCAAAAGATTCTATGATCACAGAAACTTCTTTAATGGGCAATGTTTTTCATGTCATAAATTTGGGCATAAGGCTACTCAATGTGTTTCTTGCAAAACCATCATGACTAGAGAAGCATGAAATCAAAGGAGTGTAACAGGAATCAAGAAAAGTTCCTATAATAAATTTTCTCCTCTTGAAAATGAAGTAGAATGTTCGATTTGTAATAACTTTGGTCATGAAGAATCTGAATGGAGGACAAAATTTCGGCCATCACTTCAAAAGGAGCAAACATCATCAAATCCAAAGATACGGAGAAATAAGGAAACTCAATCAGAAATATGTGGCATAGCTCTGTATGTAGAAGGAAAAGAAAATCAGTGGTACATCAACAACAGATGCTCCAAGCACATGATAGGTGATAAAGAGAACCTTTATTCATATAATTCTTTAGAAAAGGAAAAGGATGTCTCATTTGGAAATGACACTCTAGCTGTCATTAAAGGTAAAGGTTCCGTCTTCTTGAAAGAAAAGGTTAAAGCTGGAAATGTCATGTATGTAGATGGTTTAAAGCATAATTTGTTGAGTGTCAGTCAAATGTGTGATCAAGGAAATGAAGTTGTGTTTCGATCAAACGGATGTGTGGTTCGTGAGCTTGATAAAAGAAAGACAGTGATCAAAGGAACAAGAACTCCAAACAACTTATACATACTCAAAGGTGGACAACAACAATACTATATAAGCAAAACCGATGAAAACTGGCTATGGCATAGAAGATTGAGACATCTAAGCTTTTCTCAAATAAGAAAAGCATGCAGGCTCAAGGAAGTTCGTGATCTTTGAGATATTAGCATCCCAGAAAATACCATATGCAAACCATGTCAAGTCGGTAAGAAAACTAGAGTTCACTTCAATGAAAAAGAAGGATTAGAAAGTAAGCCTCTTGAACTCATCCATACTGATTTATGTGGACCAACAAGGAAAAAGTCACCTCGTGGAGAAGAATACTTTATTTTATTTATTGATTATTTTTCCAGGATGTGTTGGATAGGTATACTAAAGCATAAAGATGAAGCATTTGAAAAGTTTGAAGCCTTCAAAGCTTTAGTTGAAAATGAATCAAATCGAAAAATAAAATGTCTCAGATTTGATCGAGGGGGAGAATTCATATCAGACGAATTCTCCGTCACAAGAAATCCTCAGCAAAATGGCGTGGTGGAAAGAATGAACAAAATAGTTCAACAAATGGTTCGAGCAATGCTTGATGAATCTGGAACTCCTGCAACCTTCTGGGGTGAAGCTGCATTTGCTGCTGTGACTATTCTCAACAAAGCAAATGTTCAGATAAATAGCAATCAAACTCCATATGAACTTTGGTATGGTAAGACTCCTACTTTAAAACACTTTAGAATGTTTGGAAGCAAATATTTCATCAAAAGGATTGATGAAAAACTTGGTAAGTTCAAACCCAGAGTAGATGAAGGAATTCTTCTTAGTTATTCCTCCAGAAGTAAAGGGTACAGGTGTTGTAATTGATGAAGCATATAGAAATACAAAACAAATGAAATCAATAGAGGAATATGACAGTGAGGAAGTTGGGGAATGCTTTCCCTCATTAAATCAAAATGATATAGAAGAATAAACCAATGAAGCACCATAAGAAGAAAGAAGACACAGGGAAAAGACTCCATCTAGGTATGTTCAGAAGAATCATCTAGAATCTCAAATTCTAGGAGAAAAGGGGCTGGTGTATAGACAAGAAGAACTCTTACAGGGACCTCAAGCT
This sequence comes from Pinus taeda, assembly GCA_000404065.3. Lineage (NCBI taxonomy): Eukaryota > Viridiplantae > Streptophyta > Pinopsida > Pinales > Pinaceae > Pinus > Pinus taeda. Next base: position 64,739 of record APFE031682848.1, read on the forward strand.
ATCTAGCATTATTATCCTCCACCGAACCTCCATATGTAAATGAATCCTGCAAAGATGAATATTGGGTCAAGGCCATGGATGAAGAACTTGACCAAATTGAAAAGAATGATACTTGGGAGTTAGTTCCTAAACCTCATGATAAAAATGTTATAGGAACAAAATGGATATTTAAGAACAAGCTGAATGAAAATGGAGAAGTTATTAGAAACAAGGCCAGTCTTGTGCGCAAAGGGTATGCTCAACAAGAACGTATAGATTTTGAAGAAACTTTTGCACCCGTTGCCAGACTTGAAGCCATAAGGGTGTTTCTTGCTCTTTCTAGTTTTTGAAAATTCAAAGTATATCAAATGGATGTAAAATCAACCTTCCTTAATGGAGATTTAGAAGAAGAAGTTTATATTGAACAACCAGAAGGATTCATTCTTGGAAATGATGCAAAGATCGTATGCAAGCTTAAAAAGGTTCTCTATGGTCTGAAACAGGGTCCAAGGGCTTGGTATTTCTGCCTTGACAAATATCTACAACAACAAGGTTTCACAAAAGGTTCTGCAGATAGAAATTTATACACAAAGGTTGAAAATGATAAACTGCTAATTCTTGTTGTTTATGTTGATGATATCATCTTTGGTAGCAATGAAGAAACCATGAGTCAAAATTTTGCTTCAGTAATGCAGCAATAATTTGAAATGTCCTTACTTGGTGAACTTACTTATTTTCTTGGTCTACAAGTACATCAAACAAAAGATGGTATCTTTCTTTCACAAACCAAATATCTTAAGCAGATCTTAAAGAAGTATGAAATGGAAGATTCTAAACCAATATGTACTCCAATGGTAACAGGATGTAGTCTCAGTTCTAACAATGAATCACTAGCAGTAAACCAACCAACTTACAAATTATGATTGGAAGTTAGCTTTATCTAATAGGTACTAGACTTGATATCATGCATGCAGTAGGAGTTGTTGGAAGGTTCCAAGAAAATCCAAAGGAATCACATCTCCAGGTAGTCCAAAGAATTTTCAAATATCTTCAAGGAACTTAGGACTTTGGACAATGGGATCCTAAAGATACAAACCTTACTCTTCATGCATATATAGATGTAGATTGGGTAGGAAATGTTCATGATTGAAAGAAAACTAGTGGACGTGCATTCTATATGGGTTCTCGGCTAGTGTCATGGTTAAGAAAGAAACAAAGTTCGATTGCTTTATCTACCCCTGAAGCAGAATATGTGGTTGTTGCATCTTGTTGCGCACAACTACTTTGGATGATGCAAAAATTGCAAGACATTCAGATCACATGCACTCCACCCATATTCATTCTATGTGATAATACAAGTGCCATCATTAATTGAAAAAATCCTGTCATGCACTCCAAGACCAAGCACATACCCATTAAGTACCATTTTCTACGAGAACAAGCGCTTGAAAAAAAGGTTAAATTGGAGTATGTTCGCTCCAAAGAACAGGTTGCTGATATATTCACTAAACCGCTTCCTAGAGAAACATTTGAATATCTTAGATAAAAGTTGGGAGTTTTTTTTGCATAATCTTGCTGTTAAATCCAATTTTCAGAGGAAGGTTATTATACGCGGGTTTCATGAAGTATAGTCGCGCATGTTTCTGTGGCTGAAGGAGCGTATACATTTTTCTGACAGAAAAATAGTGGGTCAGACTCTGATATGGGTGCTCTGTCTAATATTGATGATTACAGTCTGACGATATGATTTGTTCATTGGATTTTATCTCACTGAAAAAGATGCCTTGATGAATGACTTGTTGACAATGCACATGTAGCACAGGTTCAGGGGGAGCATTAGCCTTCACTCACATTCAACATTGTTGGCATCATGGTTGTTGAGTTCATCTATGGCTTCAGAAACTTATATCATTTGTTGCATAAGTCATGTAAAGATCTAGGATGTGATATGACTTCTCCTGTCATGGTCGATATTTCAATGAGTCCTATTGGACATATGATGTAATTTGTATCCCCACTTTTCATGTGATGGATGATGTAATAATTGTTTTATTTCTATCATGTATAAACAATTGCTATATCCCCACTTGGTTGGGTGTATGAGTCAAATATGGTGTATCCCCACTTGGTTGGGTGATTGGTGTGTGTATGAGTCATTGGTCATAGGGAGGTCATACTCACTTAGTTGAGTTGTAGAGTCAAGTTATGCTTTTGAATCATATCTCAGCATGTACTCAGAGGGACCATGGACAACATAATGTATATCAAAGGGGGAGAATAACTTGATCTTCCCTTTGCCCTTGATGTCAAAGGGGGGGAGTATTTTGGTGTTGCTAGTTATCTCTAATAGTTTCTACAGCTTGCAGTAATCAACACCAACATGGTTGCCATCAAGTCCAAAGGGGGAGATTATTGGAATTACGATACAAGTGTTGTCTTTGATGGCAACTCACACACAGGTCAGTTCAGTTTTGATGAAAGGCAACCCATGGTGTAACAAATCCATTCAGATGTAACAGGGCATTGGTACAGAAGAACAGGAAGATGGAACTAAAGTCTACTAATTAGAATGAAGAAATTGAAGGTAAAGGATGGTAAAAAGCAGTTTAAGATATATACAGAGGTCCACTTAGTTAAAAAAATGTATACACACAGGTCCATAGAAAAAAAGCGCATATATGTATACACACATTCCCGTAAGAGGAAAAACACGTACAAGTTGGAAAATCAAGGAATTTCAAGAGTAGAGAATATTAGGGATCAATACCATGGTATTAGTCCACAATATTGAGCGGAGTAACGACTATTTGATCCCATCCAAGAATACCACGGGTCCTAAGTGGTTTTGGTCCAAGGTATTGAGAAATGCCTAAAACTATATAAGGAGGAGAAGGTCTTAAGGCCAATGTGTGCAAGTAAAAAGGGTTTCTAAGGAATACTTCTATCTGAAGTATATTTTATGTTGCAGGGGCTATCTTGGTGATTTGATCTGAAATATTTTGTGCACCTTGAATTCAATGTTGGATCATGATCATGAGACCTAAAATGACTTATCATTGAATGATCTGATATTGGTTGGGCTAGATCTAATTGTGTACACCTATTTTATTCTTTGAATGTCATGATCTGGGTTTGTCTAAAGTTCAGAATAAAAAAAAAGTTATGAGTTAATATTTGCATATTTGTACATTGGTTCACTTTGGTGAAGTTGCGTATACACATCAGTTTGGCTCTTCCAAGTAGAGTATGCAAAAGAAAAAATACATTGTTCAGAGATGACTGATCTATTTGATTAGTATTGTTGTTTTATTGCTGTCTGTCAATGAAGTCTTCTTAGATCTGAATATAAAATTGAATGCATAAGGAGTTTGATATATGATTGATTGATTATATAAGTGAGAAGGGTGATCTCTGCTACTGCCTATGTAAGGCTCTGTAAATTGACAGTAGATGTCTAGTATATTACTGGTTGGTACAAAATCGATTCAGAAGTTTTATGTTTCAGTAATTTTGAAGGTATACATAGGTTTGATTAAAAGAAGTAGTGTATACACATAGGTTGGGTTCATTAAAGTAGCGTATACATTATGATACATGGTTTTTGAGGTTGCAGTTGGTTCTGAATGATGATGCAGGTTTCTGGGTTCAGCACAGTGTTTTGGTGGTAGTGATCTAATTGTTCATATTAACTGATAGTCGGTTGATGCAGTTTGAGTTTCAAAGTTTCTAATGTGTCCAGTATGAAAATTTGATGCAATGAGGCCCTCATGTGTATTATTGTGTACCAGGAGCATCCAATCTGAAAATTTATGAAACGTGGTCCTTGGAGGAAGAGAGAAGGTCATAGCCTTCTGTAGGCCGGTGCCTATGCACTAGTAAACATTGGCTTGTACAAGTGCTAGAGGGTTGTATCTCCCTTCCAGTAGAAGATGGAAAATGAGAGAAGGTTGTAGCCTTTTGTAGGTGGCTACTCGCTTACTGGTATGAGTCTACACCAGTACAAGATTGTAAACAGATTTTCTTATTATTAAAATAAGACAGAGACAACAGCAGCAAGTGGTTTTCACTCACATTGGGTTTCCCCCTTAAATCTTGGTGTTCATGTGTGTTGCTTCTGTGTGATGGTTTATTCTATTTTTACTGCACTATTTAATAATTTACACATGCACTGGTTATAAATCAACACATGATAAATTAAATAAATCACAAGTTCTCTCGGTATACACTGGTTTCACTAATCATAGTAGCATGTACACGCTAGTTCACTTCACAGAAGTAGCATATATAAATCTATTTGGGAAATGAAAAATTATTGATTTGATACGACTGATTCACCCCCCTCTCAGTATTATTTCCAACAGTAAAACTAGGTAGTCTTCTAAAGATGGCTTTTGTTTGTTTTCATCTAAGTCCTCAATCTGAACAACAAACATTTGATAACCTTTGTGAGCACATTGCTTCAATTGGAAGGAAAAAAATTTCCTCACTGAAAAAACTCTTGGCACCCCCTTAACCATGTAGTCCCCTCCATCATCATTAATGTAGGTGAAGGATTTCTTTAAGAAATTCAAAATTAATTTATGAGATTTTAAACAGTCCATCCCAGTTAACACATCATATGACCCCAAATGGAAAACATTTAGATTCAGTCGAATGTTCATTCTATTTAATTTAATAAATAGATTTTGTTGATTTTAGTTACTTTCCTTTTTTTCTTGTGGATGGTTGTACTGATGAGGGTTTGCTTTTTTTTCATTCTTAAGTTGACACTTTTCAATTGTAGCAGGTGAAATGTAACTTAAGGTAGATCCACGGTCTATTAATATTGAAATGTTTTGTTCATAAATTTTACCTTGGACTTCTACCATTGTCTACTCGTGGTATGCATGTCTTCCATCTAATGTTGCACTGGTTCTTGGAATATTGCAGGAAATATCATTATCTAAGATTCCTACAAATTATTCATCAAACCCCTTTTATTTGTTGGGATTTGTGGACAGTCCCTCCACAAGTGATCTTCATTGCAACCCCAACATTTAATTGTTGGCCTAGTTGTTTCTGAGAAACATTTATTCTGCACTCCAACTCCTTGTCCATTTTTTTGTCCAAAATTCCTTGGTTGGTTCACACTTTTGCTATAGTTTCCTCCTTTGTCACTCTTGGGAGTATTTGGATAAGCTAGTTTCTTAAACCCTTTTTTCTTATTGTTGAACTTCTCATGCTTTTTGGCTATCCAAATTTTTGAGTTATTACCTTTCTTTTTATTTTGGGAGAAACACAGTTTTGACTTTCTTATGGTTTCCTCCTTAGTTTTTAGGTTATCAAACTCAATTTTTCTCTGTATGAGAAAGGTTAAATACTAACAAATCTTTGTATTTTGGCCTTTTCCTCCAAATATGGTACATACCTCAACGGGTGTTGAGGTATTTTATCCCCTAGGGCTTTTGGGTGGAACCCTAGCAGACTGAAAGTTGTCTAAACAAAGAAACATGCACACACGGCCATTATACTAGCAAAAGCTAATTCTAATGTAAGAAGGACGTACCTCAGGTCCTACGTTCGGGTAGTTCCTCTAGGGTCCAAACCCTTCTTCACGTCCCTTTCGCTCCTTTGCCCTGCAAAACCAACAATTCCAAAGAATGCAGCAGTATATGGACAAAGATTTATACAAAAATCATCTTTATGTTATACAAGAAGGAAGTTAGTTATAAACTTTTAAACATCCATTCATACATGAAATTCAAACATGAACATCATAAACATAAAGAAGAAGCATATCGGGAATCAAGACGTGTTTCTTTATTAAGGACAAATAGAAAGTACAAAAAGAGTAATATCACCTGAGCAACCTTTGCAGGCTCCAAGCTCAGCCTCCTTCTGGATCCGTCCCGCCTCAAGCCTCTTGCATATCTCCTTCCAAGACTCACTCCATGATGCCATAACTAAGGGATGAACATCAAATCATAAGGAAACAAGGGTTTCTTGTACAAATGGGGGAAGTGCAGAAGGCACAAGGGTCTTCAGACCTGATCAGGGGGAAAATATTAGTATAGTAACCTTTCTCTCTCTTCTCTCCTCCCTTAGGCCTCCCCTTTGATGTCTTTTTATACCAATTCCAAAGTATTTTTTTAGTTAGGAATTGGTTGGGAACAATTGAGGCCACAAGCACTAACAGGTGATCAGCAGGTAAAACCTGCGATCTCCGCCCGAAAATAAGGAGTTTATTATTTTTTAAAGTGTTTTAATACATATACGCGGGTTGGGTATATATGAACCCACGTATACACGCGTTTAACTCAGGGCAATGTCATGTACAGGGAATAAAACACTATTTTTTAGATTTTGGACCAGGTCTGGAAGGAGGGGTTTCCCTAGGCCATGAGTGCAGCATCACAAACCATAATAGTGAGATTTGGAGCTATAACAGATGCCCCCTAATATATGAGGTCAGAAGGGGTACATGATGATCGAAATGTATTAAGCAAGTACATGGAAAAGAGACCTGCCAAAAACCGAGGAGTACTTCACCAGAATTCAGCCTGCCAATCGACAAAAGAACATCAGAAAGAAACACCGTCTGAGGCGGGCATACCCATGCTCAGAGAAAGCAAAGCATGTCCGCATATCAAGTACAAGCGGATCCACGAAGTATACAAGTATAAATGACTAGAAAATACATAATGGACCATCTGATCATAATCGAACAAGTACATGTCTGAATATCACATATAAACTGTCAATGATGCTGAAAGATACAACGGATCACTGATATCAAGACTGATCCCAAAAGGTACCAACTGAACATGATGGAAAAGGATGGTACAACACTGCAAACTCAGGTGTCAGCATATAGAATGTCGCCGTAACTGACTGCAACATATAAGGTGGAGTGGTATCAACTAGCAGCAACAGGAGCAATTGTCAAGTGAACCAATGAATGTTGATACAACCTGAGGTCTTCACCGACCACCATGGTACATTTCTACACCATGGGAATAAATGTTCTGAAGTCGACCATGTGAGAAATTGTTTGATTACTGGTCATTGATGTATACTGTTAACAAACGCGAGACTACTCACCGATAATGATAATGAGCGTCAAGGTACCCAGTACATACTAATAAGTGCGAATAAATGAGCTGAAGTCAAACACCTGTAAGAATCTATCGATCAGGAGACAATGATGGTTTCCCATTGTCGATAGCGAAGGATTTGCCACTAATGACTGCAAACCCCAAGGTATTGCCAAATGGACTCTAGATCTTTGCCCCAGAGCAATGAGTCGGAGTCGATAGGAAAAGATCCGCTAGAAGGAAGGTATTAAGGCATCCTTCATCAATCTAGCGCGAGTGTAACCCGTAGGCCAATAATGTGGAAGGAATCAGACGAAAGAGATGTAATAACCCAACCGAAGTACGTTTCCGGCATACACAAGATGTGGCTAGCGCATGGCAGAAACCCTCTGAACCAACCAATAATGAAAGCCGACACAGAGGCGAGGTATCCACCAATAGGGTCAAATGGAAACCAAGGTACTGCACGAATCCCAATGTGTGATAATGTATACTGACATCGAACACAAGGGAAACCACTCAGTCAAAGACCCATGATACTGATCAATGTTGAGCACAAGGTAACCTATCAATAATGAAAATAGGGCCAGGGTTCAGCTCTAGGTCTGTCCTCAGAGCAAGATGTCGTCGTTGATAAGGACAAGACCCGCCAACAAGAAGTCAATGGAGACCTCCTCAAACTGGCACGAGTAAAGGACCAATATAACTGATGTGATAATAGACATGACACTGACAACTAGGATGGTCGACTGAAAAATGAGTCAAGAGACACCACAGAGAGGCCGACTCAGGCTAACTTCCCTTGAACAAAAGCATGACTCAATGTGACTATATGGCAGCATATGATGACTCTGTATAAGTTCGTCATGCAGGAGGCATGAACGAACCCTCCATATGATTGGAAAAGATAACCAATCGGGGGAGAACTAACTCAATAACAAGGTTACGGTGTACCTAAGTCAAACTAAATCCCACCCACACAGAGGAGACTTTGTTTTGAGTGCTTTGTTCAAGGGCGACATGACTGACTCTAGCTGCCAATAATAAATGGAAATACTTTCTCGTTCCCGCTCTTTTTGGAATATTTAATTTTTTTGTCTTTTTCTGTTAAGCTCGAAAAAGAATAAAAGAATGCTATGGTATAGTGGAAAGAATGAGTGTCAATGAAACAAATGATCTAGTTCCTGGGAATGGAACATTCCTATGCTCAATGCAGGGAGACGAAAACTGGTCAGTGACACTCAAAGGTGTGTTCCTTCCACGGGTCAAGGTGTGTCAAGTTGTAGAAGTCAAAGGTATGCAAGGTTGATTTTGCAGTCGTCATCGTCAAAAGTTGGTTTAAACACGAGTCCAAGTGAAGCCAGCTCTAGGCCAAAAGGTGCAAATGGTCAACATGCAATGCAGTAGTACAACTCAACACAAAGGAGCCTCTCGGGTATAAGGCCAGAACAAAGCGAAGAAGCTAAGAGGAATGAGTCTTCAACGCATAAGTCATGGCGAGACTACAAAGGACTCCCGCGCCTACGCAAATTGGAGCAGCATGGGCAACAAATGTCAGTGAGGTGCTAACTACGATGCCCATGTAAAGGATGGCTCTACCATCGTGTCATGATTTTAAAAACCGGCCAGTGAAGACGGCTTACGAACCATAACACGATGGGATTGACCCTATGGCAGATGTATCGACAAATGGAGGCTAGTATGCATAATGCAACGGAAAAATGATGTCCCTAACCTATATGCCAGTGAGAAAACGATACCTGCGATGACGAGTCAGCAGTCATGGAATTGTCTCGAAACAGTCAAAAACGTCCAAAATGTCCTGAAAAACAAACCATTCTCGACATTCCAAGCTCCCAAGTTAAAAGTCACATGAGGCCAAACAAAATGAAATTTTGAAAAAAAATTGCATTTTCAAAACTTATAAAAGGGATTTTGGACTCACCATTTTTACCAATTGAGTTGGAGAGCAAATATTTGGAGCCAAAGGAGCAAACTTCCCATGTGCCAAATTTGACCGTTCAAATTCTTCAAAATCTTCCAAGTAACTCTTATACTTAGCTTGCAATTCATTGTGACTAGTTTTAGGATTTTTCATTGATGTTTCACCATTGAAATATTGTTCAAAATTTCACCGTGGCATATACGCGGGTTGATAATATGAAACCCGCGTACACGCAGGCCCTATACGCGACTGTGTGTACAGTAACCCGCATATATGCTGTGAACCAATTTTAATCAAAAACTAACGGTTGAAACTCAATTTTTTCTCAGGATGTCGATCACATGGCGTGAAAGAGAACATGCAGTGGTGGATAATGAAGTTATGAATGATCCTCAAGCCTTGGATGCTTTACGGGGATGCGACTTGCTCAAATTCTTCAAACTACCGAACATGAAAGCCAATGTACGACTGCTTGAAATGCTCATTGACTATTGGGATGTCGAGGAGGAAGCCTTCATGATTGATCAAATGCCACTCAGAGTAGAAGTGGAGGATATTTATTTTATCACGGGCCTTTCCCGAAGGGGAGAGGTAGTACAGTCCCGAGGCAGGACACGGAGCAGTCTCACTATAGAGGAGTACGTACAGATATACTGCCCAGGACATCCCAAGAAAGTTGGGAGCCAGATCTCTATTGCACATGTGGCGAGTTTATCACTGAGGATCATCCTGTTCACCATAGCTCGAGTGAATGGATCGTCCTCTCTGCATCAGGCATCATGGCTCACCATGAGCGTGGCAGTTGATTGTCTCACTACTGTGTTCGATTGGTGTACTCCTCTTCTGGCCAGCATGAAGAGCCAGCTCACTTCTATTAAGAGGGGACAGACCAAGAACTTTGGCTACGGGACTATCTTGTGCACTTTCTTCTTTTAGAGGATTCCCGCACTCTGCCCCAGGGTAGCAGTTTTCATCAGCACCCCACGCGATCCACGCATGGGCCGGTGGGCTGAATTGATGAAACGTTTGGGGGGTGGGGAGGTTCCTAGGACTGCTTTCGACGATGACTTCTTCACCTGGTGGGATCAGCAAATCATCGCCGTAGACAACTACCCCTATGCTGGGTTGGATTTCCGAGGAGATCCTGACCTAGCATTACTGCCGAACGCAGCATGGGGCGAGATTGGTAAGAATTTTTTGATTTTATGAATTTTTTTTTTTTTGGATTTTTCAAATATAATGAGGCATTACGAGAGATTCTTCAACGTAAATCACATAAACTTTCATTTTCCAACACGTTTCGAACCAACTAGTGTGGTTCATCATCAGGACAAGTTGAAGAAACAGATCTAGGTTAGCATGTTAAATAGTCTGAGCAGAGACTCCAACAACTAAAAATTGATTAACGGCTAATTTTTGACTTAAGGACCCCGGTCAAATTTTTACTCATAAATTTAATATTATTATTATTTATTATTATTATTCAATATGGAAATAAGTTAAATCAGGTAAAAAATAAATTAATGGTTAGTTTTTTAAAAATAATTTATTAAATAATATTAGTTTGTTAAGAAAAGTTAGGATTAATATATAACTAAATACCATAACTTTAGTGGTTAGTTTAAAAAGTTAATATATGAAATTATTTATTAATTATTAATAATATTATA
>APFE031682848.1:85637-104013 GCA_000404065.3 Pinus taeda
TGCGTACAGGGAATAAAACACTGTTTTTTAGATTTTGGACCAGGTCTGGAAGGAGGGGTTGCCCTAGGCCATGAGTGCAGCATCACAAACCATAATAGTGAGATTTGGAGCTATAACAGTGGGATCATAAACTTGTTAACAAAAGCATCCATAGTATATTGTCCCAATCTTAACTCATGAAATTCTCTAGAGTTTTCATTGAAATACCTTTCTGTGAGTTACATATTTTTGAATTGTTTTCTAAAGAGTTTCCAAGGCATATTTTTACTTGTGATTATTTTAACAACTTTCTTCTCTTCCCACCTTAAGGTTTCCTTACTAGTCAACTAGTAAGTTTCCAATCTTGCCTTCAAATTGATTGGATAAGTGTAGACCTCAAAATATTTGGACATATTGAGAAGCTATGCTTCTGATCCTTCTTCAAATTCACTAACCAAATTAGGAGGTATAATCTCTTTAAACTCCCCTTGTAGCTAAGATGTAGTCCTTGTATTCCTAGATGTGGAAGTACTACTCTCAGACTTCTTTTATTCTTCCTTATTAAACTCATGAGGCCCATATCCACTAGAAGTTATAGAATCAATAATATATGTTGATTCATTCCTATCTCTCTTCTTATGAGTTTCTCTTGCTTTCTTATTGATTATTTATTTTTCCAATTTCGTCAACACATAACCATTAATCTCTTCATGTTATTCTTTATCTTTGGACAACCTTTATTAATTTTCCTTTATGTCATCTAAGTCTTCCTTCAAGCTATGTACTACTTGCAATAACTCAGATTCTTGATTTTCTACATTGATAATTCCTCTACCCATCATTCCTAATTCATTGTCAGATTCTTCACCACCTCTAGGTGATCCTATAGGAGTCTTCCCATTGATTCTATTTCCATACTTCAAACTTTTTAATAGCTCTTTGAGTATCTAATCATCACATAGATAAGAATAATTGTTCTAGTTTAGCACCCATAAAAGGCCTAATTCTATAAGATATAGCTTTGACACCACTTGTAATATATCTCTTGTAACATTTTTTAAAATAAATATTTATCCATGCCTACGAAATATATTTAGTATAATGAAGTGAGTCTTTGCTTGAGGGGCTTAGACCTAGGTTCAAAGTTAGTTGCGCTATCCAATAAACCCTTTATCACCAGCCGTTTCACTAACGATTTTCCCACGCAGACCACAGGCTCACCTGAGGTGATATTGGGGGATGCTGCAACCAGGTTTCCACATCTAGAAGGATTATGGAGTCTAGATCTTGACTTAGTTTGACTCACCTAGAAATCTATTATTGCGCTACGTGATCTACTTAATATTATACTGAATCCAATCTATTCATACAAAAAGATAACTTCGCAGATCTAAAACTATATCTATTGTGCATAAATCAATGGACCTTAATTGTAATTAACTATAACAGATTTCAGATATTAATCTTGATCTTATCTTTCACCGTGCAACACAAAATTAAACATTAATTGCAAAAATTAGAGTACAAATTGTAAATACACATGTCTGCCTTCAAAATCTTCATTATTATCTTCAGACCTTCACAAGTACAATCCTTCTTACCTTGCTCACACAGTTGCAGGGGGTTGCACACATAACTACAGACTTACCAAGGTCTCTGCCAACACAGCTGCAGGATCCTTCCCCTTTGCTCTAACATAGAAAGATATGACAAATATAGAATCAAAACATCAAAACATATCCATCATCCATCGATCTTAATTTTCCCTTTGACTTACTAAGACAACGCTTTATATATATTTTTCTCTTACAATACCATTGTCCACAAACCATGGGAGGAGCTCAAAACATACAAATAGATTCCATCCTTTTACAAAATAAGGGCTTTCACCCACCCTAAAGCCCCTATGACTCCTAAAACACTACGCAAATCACGCTTCATTCCTCAAAATGCGGGCTATTTACAAAACTTTCACAAAAAATTGACCTAGGGGAACCCTACCCAACAGGCCCCCGACACAAAGATGTGACTCATCCCGATTCACTCAGCTGGTATGTCCTAAATATTCGCTTTGAGACCATTGTATGCATCCTTCAAAGGTTGAAGTGTCTCTATGCATTGCGTGGAAACTTGTCGTACTTCTTCTACCAACTTCTCTGTCATCGGCCCTATTGTCACTAGACCGATGGTTCTTTGCATCTGCCTTATGATATTTAGCTTGCTATCTAATGTCTATGAGAGTTTAATGGCTTCATCGTCCCTTGGATACGTCCGCTCAGAAATGATCTTCTCCTTTCGCCGCAACTCATCGATCTATCCCTGCAAAAACTTTCCCTCCTCGAGACGAGCAAACCATTGCACAGGTACTAGGGTCCATTCCATCACTTTGATTTGATCAAACTGTTGCTGCTTGTCATGGATCTCTGCCTCCATCTTCTGTACATGTGGGTCCTCCTATAGTGAGGCTCATATCTCCATAGTGTCTTCGAAGATCAAGCTACAGTCCTTGACTGTAGTAGTTATATTCTCCATAGTAGCCTTAATATCTACTTCGTGCTTCTCGAGAACCTCTGGCAGAGTTATCAGCTTCAGCCTCATATGTAATTCCGTGATTTGCATTTCCATCTCGAATTTGACTTTTTTGACTTCTTCCTTTGATTCTTTTACTGCTGACGCAAGCTTCCGAAGCTTCCCTTTGGGTGTTGCCTCTATCTGGACCTGGAGCTCTGGTATCTTACTACAAGCTTTGGTGGTGGCCTCTTCCAACTGTTGCTTGTGCGCAGCTACCTCATCACCATCCTTGATGGCCTGATTCTTGTCCTCAAACATCTGTCAGTTGTCATTTTAACTTCTTTAATTACCAATATAGTGCCACAAGATTAATATTCAGATTTTTCCAGTGATGCACACACTACCGATCTTCTACTTTCTCAAAATGTAGAGTGTTGCCTGCTAGTGGCACAACCAAGAGCTCGGATATGATTATTGTCTGTGCATTGCTTGTAACTGTCCTTGATGGTGTCGCACTTGCTTGATCCACACTCTCTTGAACCATGCTCACTTGAACCTACAATGCTTTGAGGCCCTGTTGGAACTCTATTAAAACTGCTTTATATTGGTCTTCAATGTTCCCACATAAATCCTCCGTCGTAGCTCAAACTGTGTCTCCAGTCTCATCGATGTGCCCCTTAGTGAGGACCATCGATTTTGCGTGAGTGGATTTGTCTTACTTCTGATTCTTCCGTAGTCCTCCAACACTTGATTTTTGCCTTTCAACTATGAATGGGGAATTTACCTCCTTAGTAGCAACAAAAGGGTCTTCACCACCCTGATAGCCACCTTCGGTGACCTATTCCTCCTTCTTGGCTTCACACTCTGTCTCTAGCACAATGTCCTTCTCCAGGTCGATTCTAACTTAGTCACCTTCTTTTTTCCCTTCTTGGTTGTTTTCTTCTTGGTCTGCACACCTGAAGTACCTTTGGCTTCTTGACTGGTGCCTGCTTGTTCTGTCTCTGCTCCTTCCATGGGTGGAGTTAGCCAATCACTTTTCTAGTTGCTCACCACTTGTGCAATCTCATCATTAGTGATCGAGAATGGCATCTCGTACCATGCCTTGTTGCACAGTAATTTGTCACTGTCCTCATCTCAATCCCTCTACTGTGTCATGTGTCAAATAAGCATGTTCATATCTTCCCACTGATGTAAGAAGATTAAGCAAATTCTCTCTGATGCTGCAAATTGGCCTTCATTCCCTAAGTTCTGCCTCGTCGCAAGTAAATCATTAATAGACACGATGATTCCATGTAAATAATGGTCCTATCGCAACTTCGTCGCAGGTGTACATATATTTCCTGTGACAAACATATTTCTATACCTGGCGCGAGGTTATGAGTTATATATAGCGAGGATGGGTCTGCGTGCATTGCCTCTAGCGATGCCGTTGCGGAGAATTAGTTTACAGCTTGCGACGATCCAGATTGGGTGAATTTTTTCCAACAGTCAGCCTTTTGGATGTCTCTAGACCTGGTTGTTGGGTCAGTTTGGGTTGCCCTTCCACCTCTAGAATGGTGGTTCCGTCTTTTGTGCTACCTTCCTTGAGGATGAACTCTTTCTCCCTCATTTCATGGAGGCTCCTTCTCCTATAAAAGCACTCACTTTTGCTATCTGCTAGTTTTTTTGGTTGGGAAATGCTGCTAGTGCTTTTGAGTTTGATAGATAGCTGGTGTGGGTGTGACAAGTGTGGGATTGTTAATAGCTTGTGAGAGGTTGTGGAGTGCCCTTAACTTTGTATTAAAGCTTGTGAGTGAGAGAGAGACATTGTATGTTGGGAGATTCATCCTTGAAGAATGAATGCTTGAGAAACATACTGGCTGGACCCTCCGAGAAGGCTTGTGACGTCAAGACTTGGTTGTAAGCTTGCTCTTGATTCATTACTAATACAATCAATGATGTTTTCCTATGTCTTGTATGTAATTTACTTGATAGCTCATGACTTCTTGACTTTATGAGTAAATAGATCATTGTTGTTCTCGGTTATGTGCTTTGTTGTTTTCTTGTGTTGTTTTAGGTTGATTGCTCATTGAGGAGAAGGAAACGGAAGCTGGAGCAGCGCAACGGAACTTCATCAACCACTGGTTTGAGGTAGGCCTCTAACGATGACTGTTTAAGGAAATCAATTGTTGATCTGTCTTTACTATGACTAGACCCACTCTAGGGCTAGAGGGGTTGCCTCTGTCTGTAGAGGGAACACTTTCCTACATCACATACCTCCCCCAGGTCCTTCTTGGCGTGTATGTTTACATGGTGGAAGCTTGCCTTGAAGTTTGTAATCTCTTTGTATTTTTCAAATAAAACTAGTGAGAACCTTGGTCTCTAGCTGATCACGGTGTGCAAATCCATTTCTAGCATGACCCAGAAAAAATTGTTCTTTATAAGACGGGTCAGCTCCTTGGAAGACCATAGTGAGGCATACCTCGTAGCCTCACAGACATCACGGTACACAATGGGGAACTATGACTCCTCTGGCGTTCTCCATGCTGCCAACGCTATCAAGAGAAATAACCACGCAAAGTGGAATTTCTTTCCCTCTTCTTGTGCTTCCCGACAGTCATCCAAAAATTCTTGACACAAATATCCTACCCAGTTAAATTGGATGCCCTTACTGCATTGTGCAACCAATGATACAACCTGTGCAGGTACCTTGTCCGCCCAACACTTCCTCATAATTTTCCCCGCCAAAATGTGCGTGGAAAAGTGCACAACCTAATCATTAATGGAGCTGAGGAAAAATCCTCGAGACTTCCTGATTAGATCATAATCTTTCTTCATCATTTCGGCCAACTTTTTCTTTTGTGATTTTCCGAAAAATGGGTCAGCGAGGTATTCTCCTCGGTAGGGAAGTGTGGTTATTATTCTAATTAGAATATCATTAATGGGAATTTTCATCCCCAGCCACTGACATCCATCATGCACCAATGTCAACAGCCAGTGCATACAAATTGTGTTGATATTTCTATGCCTAAAGTATGAAATATATAGCATATTCAACAACCCAGCTTGCTGAATTCTTATTGCCCACGACATTGGTGATGAGCCCCATAAATGGGTAATTATATGGGCTCATTTTGCCTCCTAACATAGTTAAATCAACCATTCTCTTAGGTTATTGCATGTTTTTTTATTATATTTATGCTTATGGAGTGAGTTGAGTTAGTTATGATGCCATGAGGTCTAATATGTGTTTAATGTAGATTTTTGTTGAATTTTGAAGATAAAGTCAAAGATTCAATGGACAATTGGCAGCAATAATTCAAAGTGGACAAAGGAGAAGATTTATAGGAGGGAACCCCCCTCGTTTCTTACTTCTCACTTCGAATTCCCCTTCATGCAGCTCGGAGTACAAACAACCAAATCAATGCACTAGGAGGCAGCTGAGAAAGTGGAGGATAACTTATGTTTATCTCGAGTTTTGGGAGCCAAGCCTCCATGATTTTAAGGAAGCAGTTGGGAGCTTCAGTTGTATAAGTAGAGAGGCCTAGGGCCTCACTAGGCTCTAATTTTTGTTGATTTTTTGTTATGCTTTTGCTATTGTAAAACTCTGCTCAACTTCGAGCTTACTTTTGTGGACAGTTTCATGTAATCCTATTACTGTTTTGATAATAAAGATGAGATCCTTTTTGAGCTAGCACTGACTTACTTCAGAGGGCTGAAGCTCTTGGGTTAGGGCACAATCCAAGTAGCCAAGCTCCTCTTTGTTTGTATTTATATGCTTTGTTCCAGTTTATGAATTAGTCGTTGTTAGATCAATTTCTTTCTTGGTTAAGAATAAGTTGCTTTTGGTGATTTAGAAGGTTGTTTCCATTTGTGTTTTCTATAGCAGGTTAAGTAGTGATAGAAAGAAGATTCAAAAGGATAGCAACAGTGCCTTGGCCTCTTTTCCTCCCTTTGGGACCATGAATTGAGGCAAAGACCTTCTTGCTGCCCAAAAAACACATATTTTCCTTCTCCATAGGATTTCTAGTGTATGCAAGTTTGTTAGAAGGTTAATGCTTTGCTTTAGATCTCTTCCACCATGCTCATTTCTGTCTTTGCAATAAGTCTTCTTCCATGTTTTCTCTCCTTGTAGCATTTTTCAACATTTACTTCCATAGCTCATAATTTAGACTAGCTTGTGCAAAATTCTATTTTTTGATGTACTCATTTCCTTGCTTGCTTGATCTCATTGGTTGACTATCAGTTCTTCTATAGCAGATCTCTTCTCATAGCAGTTTATCCTATCAATCATCACATTCTCTCCCTGATCCATGCCCTACAGGTCGCCCAAAGTTCACCTCAAATCTGCCTTAGTTTTTTGCATTTTTCCATAGGATTTTTTCCTCTCTCCCAATCATCTTTCCCTCTCCTAGTGACCCTTGGTGGACCCTAGGCACCCTACCACATCATCCCAACCTTCATCTACCTTTTCCACCCACTCTCACACCTTCAAAACCTTCAAAACTTCTCTCGGCATCCTCCTATAGACCTCCTGTAGACCTCCTGTAGATTCCCTGTATCCTCATGTAGATTTTCCTATAGGCTTTCTTTTGAAGGCCGAGTGTGGGAAAAGCCTCTGGAAGGCCACCCGAGACCTCCTAGGACCCATCTACACCATCCTACATCTCCTCAAAGCCCAAAGTCACCTTTCAACACCACCTATTTGCTTCCACCTTCACACACAATAAAATACATGCATGTCAATTTCACATAAAAATACATAAAAATCCAAAAAGATGTTTTTTGCTCATTTACTTCTAGAAATAGCTTGAGTAGATGATTTTTTACTTCCTTGAATAGGTAATGGCATTCATTTCATGGTTTTCATAGTGCTTTCTCCAAAAGTAGATTAGTTCGTTAAGTAGGGTTTGCTAGGTTTACTTTACATTTTAGTCTTTTTCCTTTATGCAATTAGAGTAGCCTTTGTAGAGTAAGCTTTCCTTTCTTTCATCACATATAAAGCTTCTTCTGAAATCCATAGAAGTTGGCTTGAGCTCCTAGTGATCTTGCGCCAGCTAACCAAGTGACAACCTGCAGTAAGAACTAGTACTTGTGCATATATCATTGTCACTTCCATGTTTGTTACGAACTACCGGGTTGATAAGAGTAAAGTAGGTAGCCCAGGAGTTGCAATATTATTGCTACAATACTGGTGCTCACCACTTTTTGGCACCATTGCCAGGGAAGCATCAGAGTATTTTGTGATTATTGCTTTCTTCTATTTTCTATCACAACATTCTGCTAAATAGTTTATTTCAGCAAAAGTAGAATAGTCATTTCTTTCAGCTTCTGTATTTCCTTGCTTTCCTTTTCAATTCTACAAATTTCATTTTAGCAAGAGTAGGCTAGTCATTTCTTTCAAAGTTCTGCATTTCCTTGCTTTCCTTTTCAATTCTACAAATTTCATTTCAGCAAGTTCATTTCAATAGTTGCAATTTGTTTTGTTCAATCCATTTCAGTTTTGCAAGTACAATTAGTGTGAATAAAAAAAAAAAAAAACAAAAACCAACCAAAAAGATTTCCTTTCATGCTTCATAGGAATAGAGATAATTCAGGAAAATTCTTGCCCAACACCCCCACTACCTCACATAGCCAACCTTCTCTCTTCTTCGTTGGTAGTGATCAAGAAGAACCTTTAGGTGAACAACCATAGATATTTGAAGAACCTATAAGGGAAGAAGAAGAAGAAAACATCCCTCCTGAGCCAAAGGCTGAAAACAGAAATTCTAGGGGGAATAGAGAGAGAATATAGGGTACCTTCCCCATTAGGGAGACCAATGGGGACACCAAAATGAAGAATATAAGCCCTTCAGCCCTACCTCACTTCCATCGTTTGACTACAGAAGATCCTGACACCTTCTTGTTTGATTTTGTTGTCATCTGTCGAACCTATGACTATGCAGAAGACGAGAAAAAGTTGAAGCTATTCCCTTCTACTCTCAAGGATGCAACATTACACTGGTTCATGGGGTTACTTGGCAATAGCATCACAACTTGGGCTCAAATGCAGCAGGCTGTTAATGACAAGTATCGAGACTATTGCAGGTCAAAAGATACCAAAGAAGAAATCTTCTGAATGACCATCCTAGGAACGAATGTCCATTGAACTCTATAAAAGTTTTTTTAGTCTGTGAAGAAGATCATTCTATAGATAAGTGCCCTTCCTTACCTGGACTTAAAGCTGTATACCAAGGGGCTGAAGAAGCCATTGAACCACTCTATTTCATGAACCAAAGGAGACCGCATGGACCTAGACCATACCAGCAGGGGATGCAAGGGACATATCAAGCATACTACAACCCCAACCAAGTCACTTCCATACCTTCTTGGGGCCCTCCTACTCATCTTTCCTGGTCCACGCCTCCTCCTTGGTCCTTCACATCTCAATATCATGCCCAACTATCCGCTTATTCATTTCAATCCTATGTTCAGCCGCAACCTCAGTGAAATGCATCTCATCAGGGGTGGAGGCCCTAGTACAACTCTCGTCCCACTCTTTTGCCTCCATCACTTGCTCAACTACAACCATTACCTTCTACTCCAACAAGGCAACCCCAAATGCATGCCTAGCTAAACCTGAACCCAAACAACAGACAAGCTTAGCAAGTATATATTGGGGAACCATCATGCCCAAGTTATGCTGTGGAGATTCAGGAGATTAACCTGTCATCTAGGAAGGTTCTCCCAGATAGCCAGCCTCCACCTAGGGAGGTTGAGGAAGATAGAGAGGAAAGTGAACCTAAAGCAATTCCACCCTTTCCTGAGAGACTATCCGGGACAACACAACCTACCCTAGAAGAAACTGAACTTTTGGGAGAATTGAAATAGTTATGTGTGAAGATACCACTTCTCTAAGCCATAAAAGATGTGCCTATCTACAATAGGTTGATCAAAGGCAAGTGCTTTAGGCATCCAGGAAGGCACAAGAGAAATGCCTCAACCATCAATGTCATAGTACAACTGTCCAACCTGCTGTTGGGGCAGGTAATCTGTCCAAAATATCTGGACCCTGGAAGCCCAGTAATTGATGTCCACATCAATGGCACCATGATTCCACATACCTTGATTGATTTGGGAGTTGCCATTAATTTGATGACAAAAGACACAATGCTCAAACTTAACCTCCAGGGCTCCTTGAGGAAGACCACGATAGTACTGCAACTAGCAGACTGCTCCACCATGATCCCTGAAGGGATTGTGGAAGATGTGATGGTCTCCATTGATTCTTGGGAGTACCCTGCTGATTTATTAGTTCTTCAGCCTAAGGCAAAGCTCATTGGGTATCCACTCATCCTGGGAAGACCCTGGTTGGCTACTATCGATGCCTACATCAGTTGTCGAGCTGGGAACATGACCATCAAGAACAGGTGTATGTCCAAGCAGTTAATCCAATACCCTGCTGCCCACCTTGCTATAACATGATATCCCTATTTGGTTGGAGGAGGAGGATGAGGATGAAGTCTATTATACACCACTTTGTGCATTAGAAACCACCATGGGGGGGAAACTGCAAGATGAGGATGATATGATTGAAAATTTGATTCATAATCCACCCCTTAGTGTCTTACCATTAGAGGACATAGCAAGAGAAACCCAAAACAACTCCTTAACTGATCTCTTTGTGGCCAAACCAACCTCTCTCTGTGTTAAGAATATAGGGTTTGGTCCAGAAAGAGCCTTGAAAATCAATCCATCCCTATCCACTTCCTAGGAGAAGGAGATGTGCAGCTTATTGAGAAAACATTTAGATGCCTTCGCCTGTAATTATAAGGAGATGAAGGGAGTGCACCCTTTAATATGTACTCATCATATATACATTAACGAATATTGCAAACCAGTCAGGAAGCCTCAAAGGAGGATGAATCTAGCACTTAAAGACATTGTTAAGGAAGAATTGCAAAAATCATTGGATGCAGGATTCATCTACCCCATCTCTCACAGTGAATGGGTCTCTCCTTTAGTGCTAGTGCTAAAGAAAAATGGCAAGTGGAAAATCTGTGTCGACTATTGGGAATTGAACAAAGCCACTAAAAATGACCATTTTCCTTTGCCTTTCATAGATCAAGTGTTAGATGATCTAGTGGGGAAAAAGTTTTTCTCCTTCCTAGATGGGTTCAGCGGGTACAATCAGATTAAAATCAGCCTGGAAGACCAAGATAAGACCACTTTCAGTTGTCCTTAGGGTACCTTTGCATACTGGGTCCTTCCTTTTGATTTGTGCAATGCTCCAGCCACTTTCTAGAGAGCGATATTGAGTATATTTTTTGAACTGGTTCATGATGTAGTGGAAATATATATGGATGATTTTACTCCTTATGGTTCTAACTTTCAAGAAGCTTTATCTAACTTAGGAAACGTTCTAGCCAAGTGTATTGAGATTAACCTATCCCTCAGTCCGGAAAAATGCAAATTTTTTATGACTGAAGGGGCCGTGCTAGGTCATGCAATATATCAACAAGGATTGTAGGTGGACCCCAACAAAATTGCCACCATCCAAAGGATCCCACCTCCTCAAAAGGTGAGAGATGTCAGAAGTTTCCTAGGCTTAGATGGATATTACAAAAGATTCATTAAAGATTTCAGTAAGCTAGCCTCTCCTTTGTTTGGCCTTTTAGGCAAAGATGTTGAGTTCATATGGTCTGAAAACTGTCAAGAAGCCCTAGATACCCTGAAGAGAAAGTTAATAACTTCCCCAATTCTCAGAGGCCCAAACTGGGCCCTAGCCTTTCACATCCACATAGATGCCTCGAACAAAGCAATAGGATCAGCCTTAGGACAAATTGATGAAAAGTTTCCTTGTGCCATATACTTTATAAGCAAAAATTTGTCAAAGGTAGAGTTAAATTACATAGTGACCAAGAAGGAACTCCTAGCTATTGTGCATTCTTTAAATAAATTCAGACATTATATCACAGGCTATCAAACCTTTGTGCACACTGATCATGCTGCAATTAGATATTTGATTAACAAACCAGATGTAAATGCTCGCATTATTAGATGGTTGCTTCTATTACAACAGTTTGATCTTACCATTATTGATAAGCCTGGTAAAGAAAATGTTGTTGCTGACTTTTTGTCTAGAGTAAATTTGCCTGTAGGTGAAGAAGGAATGGTGGATGAACAAATGCTAGATGAACATCTGTTTGCTATTTCAGTACTCTCTCCATGGTTTGCTGATATAGCAAACTACTTGGTTTCAGCACTGTTTCCACCACACCTATCCTCAAAAGAGAAGAGAAAGATAGTAAGGAAAAGCGCCCCTTTCACCTGGATTGGGGGTAATCTCTTCAAACTTGGACCAGATCAGATCTTGAGAAGATGTGTCAGGGAGGAGGAAGTCTTTGACATTCTCCTAACCTGTCATGATAGGCCTTGTGGAGGGCATTTTGTAGCAAAAAGAACTGCCTTCAAAATATTGCAAGCAGGCTACTATTGGCCCACTCTTCATCAAGATGTGAGGAGATACACTAGCCAATGTGATCGGTGTCAAAGGACAGGGAAACCTACTCCAAAGGATGAGATTCCCATGCAACCTCAAGTGACCTTTGAGCCATTTGAGAAGTGGGGCATGGACTTTGTGGGTCCTATCAACCCTCCTTCAAGACAGAAACAATACATCATTGTGTGCACCGATTACCTGAAAAAGTGGGCAGAAACAAAAGCAATAAAAGCAGCAACAGAGGAAAAAGTATCTGAGTTTTTGAGAGAAAACATATTCTACAAGTTCGAGTATCCAAGAGAATTGGTCACACATCAAGGCAGTCAGTTCACTTCCAATTTGATTGAAGACCTACTCACACATCATAAAATCAAGCACAGGACTTCCACCCCTTACCATCCACAAGCCAATGGGCAGGTGGAAGTCACTAACAGAGCTTTGGAAGGAATTCTAACCAAGGTAGTGAGCAGCAACAGAAAATACTGGGCGGATAGATTAGTTGAGGCCACCTGAGCCTACAACACAACATGGAAGACCACTACAGGGTTCACACCCTATGAACTGGTCTATGGGAAGAAGGCTTTGCTATTAATAGAATTTAAATTCAATACACTAAGGATGGTAGCTTAGCTAGACCTAGACCTTAGCCATGCACAGAAGGAAAGGTTACTCTAGCTTAATGGATTGGATGAACAAAGATTGCAGGCCCTTCTCCACATAGAGGTAGTTCAGCTTCAGAGGAAGATATGGCATGACAAAAATATCAAGGAGAAGAAATTACAAGAGGGAGATTGGGGACTGCTCTATGATTCAAGGTATAAAGACTTCAAAGGCAAGCTAAGGACAAGATGGATGGGACCCTACACTGTGGAAAAATGCAATGAAAATGGTTCAGTTCTAATCAGAACCATTGATGAGGAAGCCATCCCCATGCTTGTCAATGGACATAGGTTGAAAATTTACAAGAAGCCCCTCTCCAAGCGAGAGTTCATTAAAGATTTGAATAAGACAGTGATGGTAGTGGAGCATGTCTTAGCCTCCAATCCACCCACTCACTAAAGGAAAAGAAAAATAAGGACTCAAGTGAAAACCTCCATGAGGTGCTTGAGTCCCATCATTGGGTCGAAAACCTCTTTTGAGGCGGCCCAGTGATGCCAAAACAAAAAAAGAGAAAATAATATGAGAATAAGATCCCTGGGTGAAAACCTCCCTTAGAGGCACCCAGGGCAGGCAATTAGGGTGAAAGCATCCTTGAGGCACCCTAGTTGTTTTAAAAAAAAATAGAGGAAAATAAGAAAAAGAAAATTGAATTTTAATGTGCATTGCAGGTTTGTAGGAGGACCACAGGGAGCAAGAGAAGATGTCACAAAGCCCTGCCACTCACACCAGCACCTATTTCATCTCCTTCACACTCTTCTCCCTCATTTTTTACCTTTCTTCTACCCCACTGTGCTCTTTTTCCAGAAACTGTGTGTTCTACAGGAGGCCCTGTGTTTTCTACAGGAGGATCCTGTAGGAATTACAGAGAGCCAGAAATGATTCCAAAAAGCAGTTTGAGGGGCAGGGAAGCTTTATAAAGGACATGTAAGCCATCCTATAGCTATCAACCCTCCTTTCCTTTCATTCCACACCTACATCACATCATCATCATCATTGTTTTCCCTTCCTATCACAGAAAAACATAGAAAACTAGTTTTTAGTAAAAAGAAAAAGAAACAAAAATAAGAGAGGAAGCAGCACCTCAAATCTCACCTGCAGCTTACCTAGTATCTCTCCATCTCCAAATACATCTCTAGCATTATCCTCACAGCTACCAACATAGAAATAAGCTGAAATTTCAAAGGAATAAGAAGCTACAGGAGCTCCTGTAGGAATTCTTGTAGTAATTGATCCCATTAAAATCGAGCTATAGCAGTAAAAGAAGTGCAACCATGAGGATTGAAGGAAACATGTGAAGCTTAGATCCAACCAGAGGAAACTTGCACAAGGCAAACAACCACACATCAGAAAGAAAATAGCATGCAACAAAGGAAATACAAGCGTGCATCAGTAAAAGGAGCCAAAATACCTCATAGAACATACATTCGACTCACAGGGAAGTGACTAACCCGCTCCTCTATTTGCATTTGTGTAATTGAAATATATGCATGAGAAAATGAGACAGTTGAGGTTGAACGAGGAAAACTAGTTAACTTGGTCACCTTCATCTAGTTGACTGCACTCATCCGAAGATGTCAGCCACATGTGTGCATAGTCAACTCAGAGAAAGATACCAAGGACAAGTAGTGGAGGGTATGTAAACTCCGATGTAATAATGAGAGGTGATTGCGGGAAGGAACCATGATGACAAGGCAGGTGGGGACCAATGGTTCAAATATGGCCAACGTACATTTTTGCTAGCTCACCTCCATCACCGGAAATATCGAAAAGAAGTAATAACTACTCCTCGTCGAGCACTCTCACCACCTTTTCCCTCATTCTCTCCTCGTAAACTTAGATGCAGAAAAATCCTTGTCACCCCACAACCTCGATACCATTGTTTTCCATTGATCTCACCCATCCTCTTGCTCTCAGAGTTGTCTACAGGAGCACTTACAGGTTCTACAGGAACACCTACAAGTAGTTCTATAGGAGGGGTAGTGAGTTGTTTTTAAGAAGAAAACACGGGTTTTTTGCTTGATTTTTGGCTTGAGGAGGTAGGTTCCATGCATACCCACCTTGATTATCAATATGTGCAAGCAATGATATCATTTTAAGGAGGAATTGAGTCCATATAAGAAGAGGAATTACATAAAAAATGTCTGCCTATTTTTTAAAAAAACACAGTTTTCCTCTGTTTTCCTGTTTCTTCAAAATTCTTGTCTCCATCTCTACATTTGTTGTTAAAAAGGGGTATAAGCACAATGATAGGAGGATTCATGAGGAAGGAGCCCAATAATTCAACTAGGCTCCATGAACATCCCCAAGTAGCAGCCATATTCACAAGGGCAAATTGGATGACCTTTTTTGAGAAATTCCGAGGGTTTGATGGGGAAATTGCTCAGGAATTTTCCCTTTATTTAGTCCCTCAATCAAGAACCCATACCACTATCACTTTTATAGGTATTTCCATGGAAATAACCCCAGAATTTATTAGTAGGGTTACTACCCTTCCTCTTGGATTACCTTGGAGCAAAGATGAAAAACCAATTGGATAGGCTATCAGGAAAATCTTCTTCCAAAACAATGAACATCCTGTAGAAGATAAAAATGGCATTATAAGGACAAGCATACCCTAGCCTTGGGATTAGGTTAGTTACCAAACCATCAAATATATTTCCTGAGAGGGGAGGTATAGCATAGTCTATGGCTACCATTTTAGAATCCTTCATGAGCTAAGATATGGCATGGAAACTCCAACACCGCAGAAACTCAACATCCCCTATTTCCTCCTGCAGTCCCTCATAGACTCCAGCATTAAGTTTAAGGCAGGGAGTCCAGATCAGCTGGCTCACCATGGGTTAATCAAAATTTTAGTGGAAGAAGCCCTCCATACATTCACACTCCCTATAGCATGGGTGTTTCCGGAAAAACCAGTGTCTATTCAATCAGCTAGCCCACTAAGACGGGTAGCTATCTTAGAAACAAACAACCAAAGTAACTTGTGATTTCCTTTATGTATGATAGATAAGAGAGAAGAAAAGAGTACCAACCTGAATCTTTCGCTTGGCTCTTTTCTTGTTTCCTCTCTCCCTTGATAAAGCTTGCCACTCCTTTCCTACTTTTCCTGCTTCAGAGAATACTTGTAGAGGCAAAGAAACAAAACACCATCAAAGCATAGAGATCTATAATACCATAAACAATGCAGAATCAGAAATACATTAACCATACAATTGCATTCACAAGTAGAAAGATTCACAAATACACAAGTATATGGAGGAAAACTCAAATAACTTTATTGATAGTAGAAGAGAGGATTACAACCCAGCTATTTGATCCAGCATCATCCCCCCAGCATGAAAGCCCTCTTCACCTCATGAAAAGAAATATCACCCAACAATACAATGTCTCAAAGAGAAACCAATAGCACTTCCTTACAAATTACAAAATTCTAGCCTCTAGATCTCTCAGATGAGGGATCCATATATAGATGTCATGCAAGGGAGTGAGTCAGCTCTGGGTTTTTGATTAGTGTCATTTCATTGATAGTTCTTGGTTCCACTTGGAGATTTCTTTGATCTCTTACTCATCCCTGGGCGAATTCAGAGAGGCAAGTGTCATAGGAGAAGTTTCTAGAAGATTCCATGAGCATCCACTTAGCAAACTGTCTCTACCATTTGTCTCTTTTCGCTCATTACACCCCACAAAAGGCTCTTTCAGTATGCATCACATCTATCTAGTGTGGCAGCCAGTATGCATCACACCTTGACCATGGAGCAATCAATATGGTCCAGTTTTGGCCAGTTCTGAGTAGTTTTTTAGGTGGAACTTCTGGGAAATGATGTAATCAGTTGACCATGATCCTTTAGGGTATGAAACAACACTTTTGGGGATTAAAGAGCCCTTTTTTTACCAACATATATGATTGGGGTTGCAATTCCCAAATATGTCTATAACAGCTGCCCCCTAAAGCATGAGTTCGTAAATCTTCTGATGTTGGGTGAAATGCTTTATCATGAGGATCCGAGGTTTTTCGAATTGGAAGGTCACCTGTAATAAGATACAATAAAATACATCATCATATTATTTTCATGATCTAGCTGAGGTGGGAATTCCCATGCTCAGCTTTTATAAATTCATTTTCATGTACATGGAACAGATAACTGTCTGCAATTGCAGACCAATGATTCTTTATATGTAGAGTCATCATCCCTTAGCTTGGATGATCATCTGTGCAGCTTCTGTGTAGATTTGATGTCTTTATTTTCCTGAATATATCGTAGCCCGGATGGATGAAACTAGATCCGGGGTCTTCAAACTCGTTCAATCTTCTCTCGATCCACGTGAAAAGATGCTCTGATGTCAAACATGGAAAGACATCGCTTGATTACCAGCCAATGATGTAAGTTGTTAACAGGCGCAAGAGGAATCACCGATAATGATAATGAACCTCAAGGTACTATAGTACAATACATGGTGTGAATATATGATTCGATGTCGAACACCACGTAAAATCTTTCGGTCGAAGGCCATTTATGTAAACCTGTTGCTGGAAGTGAGAAACTTGCCATTGAGGCATGCAAGCTTGAAAGTACGGAAAGGGTTGTTTCTAAGTCAACTTCTTGGATAATGTGCTAATGTCGATAAGAAGTGACTCGTCATAGGAGGGCCTTGATGTATCCCACATCTACGACATGAAACGAAGCAAATGATTTTGTGGAGGTGAAAACGATCTGATGATACAAGGTTCAGGAATGGCGGTCATGAAAAATGGACGGTGAAGGTATTGCAGTGGATGAGGTGTTAGCTGGGTGGTAAATTCTCTGAATGACTTCTCTTGAACATATCGGCGACACTGAAATGGATTGGTAGCGTTAACCCCAAAATATGGATGGTACGGAGGACCAATGGTGATATGACTGGTGAACAGAATAACCCAACCCAACTCAATCATGGTGATGGAGTGAAAGTGTCATGTTCAAGAGCGGCCTGCTACCAATAAAGTTTTTCAAGTTTTCTTCCCCTTTTTCCCCAGTCATTGTTGACCAGTACCTCTTTATTTTTTTTAAGCTTGAGGAGGATAACATATGCTTGTTCTATAATTTTCCCTTCGGGCAAACCTGTCGCTATGTTTTAGCGAGTCTAGAAACAGTGAAACTCGTTCTTGTCCGGGTGGACAAGTTTGTCGCTATCGTTTTAACGAGTTTAACGAAAAATATAAATTCGTCCTTTTCATGTTTAGAGAGTTTGAAAAGGGACGAAAAGGAAACTCCAACAGTCCTTTTTCGTAGCATAATCCCTTAAGTATGGAAAAGTTTAAAATGATATGAAAGGGATGACTCTTCGATCGTTTTAGTGAGCTGAAAAAGATAAGCGCTCGATCTTTTTGTTTGATAATCCCTCAGGTTTTAAAAGATTAAAAATGTACAGGAGGGATGGCGCTTCTCTTTATTTTAACGAGCTGGAAGGGCCAGGAGCTCAACAATCTTTTCATATTTAACGAGTCTAAAAAGAGCTTAAAAGAAACTCGTTTTTGAGGAACAAGTGATATTTTCGGGTAGCAGCTAGTTCCAGGTAAGTTTGGAACTTCTCAAAACATGGCAGTGAAGAGGGTGGCTAATAGAATCACTTGTTGCAGCTATTCCTCAGAAGGGTAAACAATCAAGTGGAAGCATATGATCGGCCAAAAGAATGGAGGTGATGGAAGAACACAACCAAGGCTCAAAAGGCTGATAGCATGGCAGTCACAGAGGTGGTTTACTGAAGGTGGGTTTATTTTTTAATGAG
>APFE031682848.1:115993-145089 GCA_000404065.3 Pinus taeda
GGCAAAAGTACCCATTAAGGAGGGGTCTTCTAGGAGACCTACTCTAAAATTTTGAAGTGTTTGAGAGTTTCCATGGATCAATGGAATGATTCCAGTAGCTTGTGAACTGTTGGGGAGAAAGGTTAGCTGGTCAACGATTGTAATTCCTCCTTGGAAGGGAAATGCAATCTTTCTGAAATATGTTGACACAACAACAACCATAGCATAAATCCATGGTCTGCCTAGTAAGATATTGTAGTCAAGGTTTCCATCAATGACCTCGACTTCAATTTCCACTGTCTTGCCCCCCAGCTCAACTTGCAAGTTACTTAATATCCCATATGGAGTGTATGTTCTTCCATCAAATGCTTTTAATGTTGTTGATGATCGCGACAAGGGTGGTGAGCCTAAAGTTTTCCAGCATCTCATTGACATAATACAAGTAGATGCCCACTCGTCAATAATTGTTCGATGAACAGTCTTGTTGAGGGTTTTTACTTGTATAAGGAAAGCAAGCTATGCTGGTAACTGAGGTTCATATCCTTTATGGTTAAAGGCCACAAGATTTGAATCCGTTGGGTCAATCCCACCTATTGCTGATAATAAATCCTGCTTTTGGGAGGAGCAATTCTGTAGTACTTCAAGTGTCGACATAGTGGATGGCGATTGAGCTAGATCCTCCACTATATTATAATTTTGTGCTACTTGACCACGAGGATTAAATGTCGATATATGTACTACTCCCTTTGGCAGCTTTATAATTAATTCAGGAATGATGGGTGGCACAACTTCTGACGAAGTTGTTGTCGAACTACTGGGTTGATCTATAGCCTTGTTGTTTGACATCTGCGGATTCCCATAATCTCTATTCCTTGTCGATGTCAAAGCATCATTTTGCTATCTCGAAATGGACAACATAAGAACTTGGGATGGGGAAGTGTGATCGATAGAAACCAGATTGGTTTCTAGGTTTGGAAATGGATTAGTCAATACCACCGAGGTATTTGAAGTTTTCAAGAACTTCATGACCTCAGCTCGATGCGGATAATCTTTCGTCCAATGGTCCCCATCACATATGAAACATGACTGAGTAGGTTTTTCCCAGTAGGGTTTCTGAAAGGTTTCTCAGGATTCGAATCTTCGTGTTTCTTCTTTTTGTTTTTCCCTTTCTTCTTGCCCTCTAGTTGCTTTGGTTCCTTTCCCTTGTCAGATGACACGGTATTAACCTCTAAGGCAAGAAGTTTGTCATTTTATTTTTTACTAGAAACTGCAAGGGCCTTACTAATTGGAGCCTTTGCGGTTTGCTTACTTGAGGTGCCAATCATGCTATCGCCAGCATGCGTGCTCCTGTTTGATTTAGGAGGGGGAGGAATGGAAAATTCTAGTCTAGGAGTGTGAGGAATTTTGTCATAGAGCATGCCAGACTAAGTATAGATCAAGTCTAGATATTGTGCATGAGCAATGACTTGCTCTTCAGTAACAACTCCTCCCTTGGCCACATCTTCTGTAACAGAAGGTAATAACGACTTAATAAACCACTAAGGTAGAAGATGATCAGGAACATATGTCTTTACCATTCGACGATGACGTCGCCACTCATGAATATGATCAGATATGTGAGTGGCTGTTGTTTGTTTAAAATTGGTAAGGAGCTCCGTTTCTGTTTCGTACCTTATGGGTAACTGAAAGTGGGTTAAAAAATTAGTGGCGAGGGTGTTGAAATTGCCAAATGAAGCTCTAGGCAATTCAATGTACCATTTCGCTACTGGACCTGTTAATGTTCATTGAAAAAGGAAAAGCCTAATCGAATCATCATTGAGGGTGTTATATGAACACCACAAATCAAAAGTCATTACGTGATTCGATGGATCTTCACCCAGATTTCCATTAAATTTAGGAATATCAGAGGGAAGTTTATGAGGAATCGCTCGCCACCAAGGGGCATAAGCAATTGGATCATTTGTCAGTCGGTTCAAATCTGGTAATTCTAAAGTTGCTACGAAAGGCAACTGTTGATTCAGGTTTGGCAAAGCATACCCAAGATAAGATGGGATTGCCTGAGCAGTAGGTCTTTGCATACTGGCATAATGTATTTGATGTTGATAACTTTGATAAAGTTGATGGGCATAACCATTATAATATGATTGTTGGTAATCATTTTGAAAATATGATTTCCCATTACTTGCAAAGCTTTGTTGCTCAGGTCCTCAGTAAGCTTGCTAGAATTGTGGTTGTTGATATTGTACCAGCCAAGGTGGTTGGACCATTTACTGTTGTCCAATATTGGATGTTTGACCAAGATGAGGGGTGATAGTACTCGTTTGAGCCTAAGTCACTCTAGTTAAGGTGTCACTAATATGAGGTTGTGATTGAGCTGTGGAGACAAGAGGCTGTTGTATTACGACTTGAGAGACTTGAGGTTGACATACTACAGGCAACGCTTGTACTTGTGACACAGTCACAATAGTAGGTGTAGTGGGAATATTCGACACAGGTTGATTTGGTTGCATTGAATATACAACCCTTGGTTGTTGAGGCAGTATTGGTACCCAACCACTGGATGCAATTCTAGTTTGACCCGAATTTTGTTGTGAACTCTCATATGGTTGTTCTCCCGGAGAGAACAATGAAAAGGCATACTACCCCCATATGGCAACAATCCAATGTGTAAAGGATAAATTAGTCTTTGGAGACTGGACTGCCCAAATTGATACTGATGTGAAGGATAAATTTGCTAAGTTTCAACATAAGAAATTCCAGATAAGATTCCAGATGAACAAATAGGAACAGACCATGCTGTCGAAACAATCCCTGGGTGGACTCCATCTAGCGGTTGAGAACTAGTTGGGACAGATGGTATACCAGCTAACATTGTCAGAGTAGCAGCAGGAGGCTCCGTTGCTGCTGTATCAGATGACACAGCCTTAGATGTTGATGGTTGTTCGGACATATTTAGTCTATCCAAAAGATTTCCTAGTGATTCGATAGGAACTTGCGATGAAGGGTGACTAAAAGAACTAACTTCTGTAGTAGAACGATATAAGTGGATCCCAGTTCCAAAATGCAATGGAAGATCCTCTACAATCTCTTCTATAGAAATCAGTCTAGGTGGAACAGGTAGACCGTCAGGTTCGTAAAATATTTCTGGAGCCAAAGAAGGTATAGCTTCTGTAGTAACAGACACTGGAGGGGTGACACCTTCTGAATTCTGGAACTCAAATTCCATATGTTCAAGTAGGTGAACTTCAGTTTCTACATCAGCCCTAGATGGAGCTGGTTTAGGGATAGAAGTGTTTACCATTACACTAGGATCAGTTCTAATGTCCTCTTGTAACTGCGGAACTTCTTCTTTAAAGGCAGGCATACCAGAAATAATTGGAGTAACTGGAGTCTTTGATGATGTTGAAACACACGTTCCAAATAGACTAGGAGAATTCGACTCAGCTAAAAGAGACTGTTTTTCCTGGAATGGTTTTGTTTCCAGAGTCAAAGACAGTTAACTCACTAGTCTCCACGAATGACGAGGTTTTAATTGACTTTCTTCCACGATTGCAGATTACTTGATCAACTCAAAATTAAGGGAAAAATGTTATTCCGAATTAAAGAAATTTTATGATGCTTTGACACAACTTGCTTTTCAATTTTTAAGAGTCGAGAAAAAGCTAAAGGTGACTCTAGTCGCTGTCAATTTTTAATCAACCTGAAGTGACAAGTGCTTAGATGGAACTTTTCTTTTAGGGAGTCGAAAAGGAATGAAAGTGACTACTTTGAAAATCTAGATAGAGGGACTACCCAACCAATCACAAAATTGCAATGTACACCTTGGTGGTAAATTAAAGATAAATTACCAAGGACTTTACGTACGACAGTCAATCTTCCTGAATGTTGTGTTCAGTGCATTGTGATCGATAGGGCGGCAGACATGACTTCCTAAGGATAAAGGATATCAGCCTATTGTGGTCTCCAAATATATACTCGACGGTATGGGGAGCACAAGTCCATACTGGCACTTGTCGTATCAAAGAGAAGGAATCAACCAACCTTCAATGAAAATGATAGTTACCAGGTTTTACGACGCTGGAACACGTCTCTAGCCTAGACTTCTATATGTGTTGTATTAGGTTCCAAAGCGTTTTTATGTTCATTGAGGTTTATTTTAGAGTTGATCTTTCTTAGAAGTTTGTCTTTCAAGGTTCACCTCGTGATGTAGATGTAAAATTCCTAAATATGCAATCTAAAATGATAAACAGTCGTTTGTTTTTTTTTAGCAATGAAAATCCTAGCTACTAAGGAAAGAAAAGTACAATTCTTTCAACAGAGAGCAGAGAGCACACACTAAATGCACTTTTCTTAAATCATTTTACGCATGCAGTCTAAATGCAAATGCACATGCATGTATTTGTTTTTCCGTTTCCTTAATGTGAGAATGCCAAAAAGGAAAACTAAGTATAGATCTGAATTATTTTCTTCAAAGCGACACTTCAATAATTCTTTTCAAAATGAAAGGAAGACTAAAACGACACTTTCGATTTCGAATGGAAAACTGTTTTCGACACTTCAAATATTGACAATTCAAATTAAATACAATAACAAAAGTACAATCAACTATCTAGAAGAGGAAGACTTTACAACACTCTTCTTCTTGACTCAAACCGAGAGTTACGACACTTTTGAATCAAAAGACGACAGTTCGATTAAGCTACTCTTGACAAAGGAGGATTGTAAATGATGAAAAATACATAAAAAAAACATTCACAATTCCTGATCAATGGAGGCTGAATAATGTAAAGGAAGAAGGCTTCAACAATGATATACTGATCATAAGCAGCAAAACTACTGAATAGAGCTGAAAACAAGGTGAAAAAAAGCAATCTCCTAGGAGGAAAAGCATTATCATTCAATCATCGCACCTGTCCTTAAGGGAAACTGGGATGCATCTCACCTGCAACACACGGGAGGTGTGATTCATACAGGCTGCTAGTTACAGGTAGTGCGATGGGCCAGGGAATGAAACTGAGTTTGGTTTGTGCTCAAAATTTGCAGCTAAGTTTAGTTATTTCAGCTAAGCTATGGTAGACAATAAGAACAAAGTATGGGGGTATGATCTTAGGAGGTTATTGAGCTACCACCAAGGCACTTAGGATGTTTGCAAGTCAGATGTTCAGTTCATAAACCAACCCAGAGATTGATTGAAGCAGCATTGATCTACTTTGCACTTGCATAGCAAGTGCAGTTCGAAGGCTAGTTGGCTTAACTTCAGGCTCCGTCTGTAGCTTATAAAGAAAACAACAATAACAAACAAACAAACTAATCACTCCCCAGCGGAGTCGCCATTTTGTTTCTGGGAAAAATAGTGTCTTTTCGATCTACTGGTCCCACTAAGACGGGTAGCTATCTTAGAAACAAATGATCAAAGTAACTTGTGATTTCCTTTATGTATGATACATAAGAGAAAAGCAAAGAGTACCAACCTGAATCTTTCGCTTGGCTCCTTTCTTGTTTCCTCTTTCCCTTGATAGAGCTTGCCACTCCTTTCCTACTTGTCCCGCTTCAGAGAATACCTGTAGAGGCAAAGCAATAAAACACCATCAAAGCATAGAGATCTATAATATCATAAACAATGCAGAATTAGAAATACATTAACCATACAATTGCATTCACAAATAGCAAGATTCACAAATACACAAGTATATGGAGGAAAGCTCAAATAACTTTATTGATAGTAGAAGAGAGGATTACAACCTAGTTGTCTAATCCAGCATCATCCTACCAGCATGAAAGCCCTCTTCACCTCATGAAAAGCAAGATCAACCAACAATACAATGTCTCAAAGAGAAATCAACAACACTTCCTTACAAATTACAAAATTCCAGCCTCTAGATCTCTCAGATAGGGATCCATATATAGATGTCTTGCAAGGGGGTTAGTCAGCTCTGGGTTTTTTATTAGTGTCATTTCACTGATAGTTATTGGTTCCACTTAGAGATTTCTTTGATCTCTTACTCATCCCTGGGCGAATTCAGAGAGGCAAGTGTCATAGGAGAAGTTTCTAGAAGATTCCATGAGCATCCACTTAGCAAACTGTCTCTGCCATTTGTCTCTTCTTGCTCATCGCACCCCATAGAAGGCTATTTCAGTAGGCATCATACCTGGCTAGTGTGGCATCTAGTATGCATCGTACCTTGACCATGGAACAGTCATTATGGTCCAGTTTTTGCTAGTTCTGAGTAGTTTTTTAGGTGGAACTTCTGGGAAATGATGTAATCAGTTGACCATGATCCTTTAGGGTATGAAACAACACTTTTGGGGGTTAAAGAACCCTTGGTTTATGAACATATATGATTGGGGTTGTAGTGCCCAAATATGTCTATAACAATGGGAAGTCTTCA
The DNA here is from genome assembly GCA_000404065.3 of Pinus taeda. Taxonomy (NCBI): domain Eukaryota; kingdom Viridiplantae; phylum Streptophyta; class Pinopsida; order Pinales; family Pinaceae; genus Pinus; species Pinus taeda. The sequence continues at coordinate 122,362 of APFE031682848.1, forward strand.
GAAACATGACAGAAGAAGATGACATAAAGGCCCTCACGTATGATATCAGTCCTTTTGACAATGAGGAAGAAGAGAAGAAAGGGGGAGAAGGTGAAGCAACTAATGACTCAACAGGATAAGAAAAGCAGGAGGAAGAAACTAAGATAGAAGAGGAGAAGGATGAAGAGACAGAAAAGGAAGAAACAAAGCAAACAGAGATAAGAAAATAGAAAGAAGGAGGAGAAAAAGAGGCAGTAGAGGCAAAACAAAGAGAAGGATCCCTTGAGACCCTGGAAAGGTTGGCAACAGTTGCCCTCACTGCGTTGAGTACACCAATTAAACCAAAAGAAAATAGAAAAAGGCAGGCCTCCATGTATTTCAAGGCTAGGAAAAGTACAAGGATAAAAACAGGAAAACCCCAACTATCTTCAACAATGCCCATTACAATTGAAGATTCACCCACTGTCAAAGGGGAAGAATCTCCATCTAAAACCCCTATCACATATGAAAGAGGGACTCCTAGATCTTCCACCTGGAAGGAAAAAGTGCAATAACAGGACCCAAAAACAGTCCTATAGGAGGCACAAATAGTTCTACACGAGACACTGTCAAGGCTATAGGAGACCCAACAACTTGAGAAAACAATGTAAGAGTAACCAAAGGGGAAGCAGGAAGCTATAGAGCCAAAAGAACCTAATCCCCAGCCCAGCCTTGCCTCCTATTACCATCTTCTTGAAGGAGGAAAGATAATTCCACAAACATTTGCAATTCCACTATTCTTTGAGCTAGAGAAGGAAACAGTAAGAACACATAGGTGGATGCAAATAGCCAAATCCAAGGGATTTGAGGATGTTGGCCATATGGAGAACAGACTTAGAGAAATGGGAAGAGAGTTGAGTGCTGTCAGACATAGAGAAGCAATTGCAAGAGACCAACTTCAAACTGAAAATGAATTGCTAAGGAGACAGCTAAAGGAGAAAGAGACCCAGCTGGAATGCGTGGCTAGCTTATCCATGGAGGCACTGCAATGTAGAACACCAACAAAATCCTATGGATTATACCTCAAGAACCAATGGCTACAATTTCAGATCAAGACTTTGGCACAAAGAGGCACAATGCCTTTTCAAGATTACAGACAATTTATGGACCTATGTGACCAAAGCACAATAGAAGATAAGGAAAAATGGCAGAATTTTACCTGCATAATATGGACCTCACAGACTTGAATGTGTGGGATCCCAATGCTAGGCTAGGGGACCTACAACTAATGGCCATGGCTTCCTGGATGAACCATGAAGAGTTAAGGGCAACTGAAATAAGAAGGTTGATGATAAGAGAGCAGGATGCGCCATTAATGATCAGAGCTGAGCCATTAGATCCCATGGTTCTCATTAGCACACACCAGTTGCTTGCAAATAATCCTCAAATTGCCCCTAGATATATAAGTGATCAAGCACAGGCCATTGCACATTTTGAGGACATGGAAAGGTTACTTAGGGATGAATATGTGCATGCATGTATGAGGAGATGGAACACCTTACCACACAGTCTGAAGATCAGGGAATATCATTCCCCAATGAGGATGAAGGAGGCACTAAGGAGAGTGCCAATGTACAAGCACTCAATGTAGAGGCTGTAGGTCAATTGGATCGGCCTCAAACTGAGTCCACCACTACTGTTAGGCATGCTAGAAGGAAGAACCAAAGAAGAAGAGCAGAGGAAGTGGGAAGAGATAGACAAAAAAGCAGGCTTCTATGACAAGGAAGAGGAAACAACATCAGAAGCTTGGGATGCTAGAGAGGCCACCAGGGCCATCAAAAATGAGGAGATGGACTAAGTTGCTTAGAGGATGAGCAACACCTTCAGTAGGGGGGTGATGATGAGCCCCATAAATGGGTAATTATATGGGCTCCTTTTTCCTCCTAACATAGTTAAATCAACCATTATCTTAGCTTTTTTCATGTTTTTTTATTATATTTATACTTATGGAGAGAGTTGAGTTAGTTATGATGCCATGAGGTCTAATATGTGTTTAATACAAAATTTTGTTGAATTTTAAAGACAATCAAAGATTCAATGGATAATTGGCAGCAATAATTCGAAGTGGACAAAGGAGAGGATTTATAGGAGGGAATACCCCTCATTTATTACTTCCCACTTCGAATTCCCCTTCATGCAGCTCAGAGTACAAACAGCCAAATCAATGCACTAGGAGGCAACCGAGCAAGTGGAGGATAACTTATGTTTATCTCAAGTTTTGGGAGCCAAGCCTCCCTGATTTTAAGGAAGTTATTGGGAGCTTCAATTGTATAAGTAGGGAGGCCTAGGGCCTCACTAGGGTCAAATTTTTGTTGTACTTTTTCCATTGTAAAACTCTGCTCCATTTCGAGCTTACTTTTGTGGACAGTTTCATGTAATCCTATTACTGTTTTGATAATAAAGATGAGATCCTTTTTGAGCTAGCAATGAGTTACCTCAGAGGGCTAAAGTTCTCGGGTTAGGGCACAATACAAGCAGCCAAGCTCCTCTTTGTTTGTATTTATATGCTTTGTTTTAGTTTATGGATTAGTTGTTGTTAGAGGAATTTCTTTCTTGGTTAAGAATTGGTTGCTTTTGGTGATTTAGAAAGTTGTTTCCATTTGTGTTTTCTATAGCAGGTTAAGTAGTGATAGAAAGAAGATTCAAAAGGCTAGCAACAGTGCCTTGGCCTCTTTTCCTCCCTTTGGGATCATGAACTGAGGCAAAGACCCTCTTGTTGCCCCAAAAACACAGATTTTCCTTCTCCATAGGATTTCTAGTGTATGCAAGTTTGTTAAAAGGTTAATGCTTTGCTTTAGATCTCTTCCACCATGCTCATTTCTATCTTTGCAATAAGTCTTCTTCCATGTTTTATCTCCTTGTAGCATTTTTCAACATTTACTTCCATAGCTCATAATTTAGACTAGCCTGATGCAAAATTCTATTTTTTGATGTACTCATTTCCTTGCTTGCTTGATCTCATTGGTTGAATATCAGTTCTTTTGCAGCAGATCTCTTCTCACAGTAGGTCAGCCTATCAACCATCACATTCTCTCCTTGATCCATGCCCTACAGGTCGCCCAAAGTTCACCTCAAATCTGCCTTAGTTTTCTTCATTTTTCCATAGGATTTCTTCCTCTCTCCCAATCATCTTTCCCTCTCCTAGTGACCCTCAGTGGACCCTAGGCACCCTACCACATCATCCCAACTTTCATATACCTTTTCCACCCACTCTCACACCTTCAAAACCTTCAAAATTTCTCTTGGCATCCTCCTATAGACCTCTTGTAGACCTCCTGTAGATCCCCTGTGTCTTCCTGTAGATTTTACTGTAGGCTTTCTTTTGAAGTCCGGGTGTGGGAAAAGCCTCCAGAAGGCCACTTGAGACCTCCTAGGACCCATATACACCATCCTACATCTCCTTAAAGCCCAAAGTCACCCTTCAACACCACCTATTCGCTTCCACCTTAACACACAATAAAATACATGCATGTCAATTTCACATAAAAATAAAAAACGATGTTTTTTTTCTCATTTACTTCTAGAAATAGATTGAGTAGATGATTGTTTACTTCCTTGAATAGGTAATGGCATTAATTTCATGGTTTTCATAGTGCTTTCTGCAAAAGTAGAATTAGTTGGTTAAGTAGGGTTTGCTAGGTTTACTTTACATTTCAGTATTTTTCCTTTCTGCAATTAGAGTAGCCTCTATAGAGTAATCTTTCCTTTCTTTCATCACATATAGAGCTGCTTCTGGAATCCATAGAAGTTGGCTTGAGCTCCTAGTGATCTTGCACCAGCTGACCAAGTGACAACCTACAATAAGAACTAGTATTTGTGCATACAACACCGTCGCTTCCAAGTTTGTTATGAACTACCAGGTTGATAAGAGTAAAGTAGGCAGCCCAAGAGTTGCAACATTATTGCTACAATACTAGTGCTCACCAATTGGTTCAACCCTTGTTACTCCATCTTCTTGATAGTATACTGATTTTAGGTTCTTGCTAGGCTCGAACTTTGGATACTTGCTCCAATCGTTAAGATCACAATCCTCCATGTGCAGTTGTGGCACCTTTGCCAACAAATCACCCTCAATCAGCATCTCATTCGGTAACAATGGTGTAAAGACTTTGAATTTGATAGCATCTGGGTCACTGGTAACCTTCGAGGTCGGTTTTCTTGGTGGAATATAGGGTGGCAACCTAGAGATCGGTTCCACATCTTTTGTGTTGATATCTTCTACTCCGTTGACCACTTATTTTTCATTTGAATCTTGGTGCTCCATCCCCTACTTCTGCTTGTCCAACCTCTCCTTAGTTCTCTTCCCCTGAGTGATTTTTCTTGGCAATTTCCTAACTAGAGGCTTCTTCTTCTGTGTGCTTGTGCCAATAGTTTTCTTCCTTGGGGACCTCGGTCTGGTGGCATGCGCTAGTGGTGTAGCAGTCATGATGAATCCTAGCCCTCGTCTAAGAAATTCTTGTTCAATCTCCTCCCAATTCATGCAACAGAATTTTCGGCTCACACTTAAGCGAAAATTCACTAGTCGAAATATTAGTGATCAATGTGTTTGAATGTGGAGCAGGTTTCCATATTTATAACCTTTTCTAATTTCAAACTCCATGATCTCCTTTAGATCCACCTCATAAATGTGAATTTTGTGGTAGATTTGTCCAGATATGCCCATTAAATGTGTTACCCCCACTCCTTCTAATGGAAATTTCCCTGTCAAATTAATTGTAGCAAGCCCAATGGTCATATTCTAGATGAACTACGTTAGAACCTTCCCTACAGTGCGGTTACTCTTACTTCATCGCAACATCCTCCATCTGTGCCATCCTTCTGAATACTGTGCAACCCTTCCTCCTCAGCCAAGTCCTTCTTTGGCAGAGTAGTTTAAAGTCTCGTGCTTCCTTCTAACTACCTGTAGCACTAATACTTTTCTCTATTCATATAGTCATTACGCAGTTCCAGAAACATAATAATCCATATAGATTTTCAACCTACCACCATTTACTCGCCTAGGAAAAAATTCTCCATTCAACTTCGCGAGCTGAACTGTGGCACCATCTGAGATATCCTTGACAATGTATGGTCTTAACCAATGCATTTTTAATTTTCCTAGGAACTTTACGAACTTACTATAGTACAAAAGAACCAAACCTCTATTCTTGAAATTTTTCTGCTTAATATGTCAATCATGCCAAGCCTTTTCCATGGCTTTCTGCACTTGTTGGTGAAATCCTGCAATAAAGTGATCTTCTTCGAGTGCGAGTAGTTGTTCAAATCTCTCCTCGATAATGTCATTGTCTGCCATGTCCGTGACTGCAATGATTTTAAGACTCAGTACTATCTATTCCATAGACATTACGACTTCCTGTCCAAAAACCAATCTAAACAGAGTTTGTCCTGTCAACTTCTTACTGGTAGTCCTGTATGCCCATAAAAATGTTGGTATGCACACATCCCAGTCAGTTTTGTTCATATTGCATACTTTAGTTAGAGCGTTCTCCAAAATTATGTTGAAATCTTGAACCGTGTTGTTCGCTTGAGGATGATAAGGCACGATCTTCTGATGATGTACTTGAAATTCCTTTGTCAATGGTTCAATAGTGTTGTGTAGGAAGTTCGATCCTTGGTCACTCATCAAGATCTTTGGACACCCAAATCTAGACAATATATATTCAAAGATGATTTGCACAGTAGTGTCTCTGCTGCAACCCTTTATTGGTTTTGCTTCAACAAACTTGGTCAGTTAATCCATTGTAGTAATAATGTATCACACACAGTCTTCTTTCCTGGCAGATTGATCAACCCAAAAAAGTCAATCACCCACTTATCAAAATCCTGTAAGGTGACTTGTGGATTCAATGGAAATTCATCCATTCTCGACGGTCTTCCAGTCCTCTGGCAGACATCGCAAGCACTACAATATTCTTTGGACTCCTTGCGCACCATGGGCCACCATAATCATGCTCTTAAAATATTATGCATGGTATATTTTCCCGCATAGTGTCCTCCTACAAATCCACCTTGTGATTCTACCAATGCTATGTCTTTCATGCTTAGAGACATATTTGTGCAATACGTCGAGTCCCATTTTATACAAATGTCCCAAAATCAGAGAAAAATCCACAACTCTAACTATGAGTTCTTTCTTCTGGTTATTTGTATACTCCACAAGGGCTATTTTGGTAGATAAAAAGTAAATCATATCGGTGAAATGATCATCAACAACCCTTACTACAAAGAGTTGTGCATTGGGAAGTCCTTCTTTAATGTTCATTGGTTCTTCATGGGTCTTAATTCTGGATAGATGATCTGGCCCAACATTCAATTGTCCTAGCTTAAATATTACTTCAAAATAGTACTCTTGGAATAACAATAGCCACCTGAAGGTATTCTTCCCCAACACAGGCTTGTTCAACAAGTACTTCAACGCATAATGGTCCGTAAACATCTTGAAGTGTGTGCCCAATAAGTAATGCCTAAATTTCTACAACATGTACACCATAGCCAAGCCCTCTCATTCCATGGTGGAATAATTCCTTTCTACCTTAGATAACTTTTGAATCTCAAATGTGATGGGGTGATCAAGATCCCCTTCTCCTAGCTGCACTAAGACAACACCCAAAGCTATGCACAACACATCTACATGAATGTGGAACTCCTTCTTCCAATATAGAAACACCAGGATCAATGTAGTGACCATTTTTTCTTTAAGATGTGAAGGCTCTTTCGACATTCATCATCCTAATAAAAGGTGACACCTTTCTTTAGTAATTTTTCCATCGGCGTAGTGATTTGCACATAGGCCTTTATAAATTCCAATAATAACCATTATGCCCTAGAGTCGCACATACCTCCTTCACGTTCTTCGATGGATCCAGATTGATAATAACAACAATTTTTGCAGGGTCCACCATCAACTCCTCCTTGCAAAAAACGTGTCCTAGTATTATTCCACATGGCACACAAAAAATACAATTTTTTCAGGTTCAACGATATTTGATATTTCCTGCAGCTATCCAACCTCAAGCATTCGCACAAAAAATGCTTCTCTAATAGTCCAAATACTGTCCAGTCATTAAAGTGAACCTCTAGAAATTTGTGGATGAATTCTTTAAATGTTGTGACGACAACTCTGCAGAATAGCGCGGGTGCATTCTTCAACCCAAATGGCATGATTGTATATTGAAACAATCCCCATTCAGTAGAAAAATTGGTCTTACTCCTATCTTCCAACACTATCTTAATCTAATGGTACCCTAAAAAACCATCTCTAAAGGAGTAGGCCTCATGTCCTCTCACATTATCCAAAACTTGATCAGTGAATGCTGTTGGGAACGGGTCATGTATGCATGCCTCGTTCAACTTTCTTAAATTGAAATAAATCCTTATGTCTCCATTAGTATTTTTCTCCTGCACTACTATCAAGATCACCCATTTGGATTCTTCCACAAGTTCAATTATTCCAGCTGTGATCATCTTCTGAAGCTCCTCCTTCACCTTCTCTTTGTATTTTGAGTTCAACATATATTGTCAATGTTTCATGGGTTTCGCTTCTGGCTTCAAAGTGATCTTAATTATGCCTAGATCACCTACAATGCCTTTTAACTCAGTTAAATTCATCGAAAACAACTCATGGTAATCATGTAGTAATTCAACAACCTTACCTAATGTATCCTCATCCCAATAATCTTCGATACATGCAAATTTGGGCTCCTCTTTTGAGCCTATATTGACTTGCTTCATCTTAACATGTTATGTTATGTCAAGTATCTCAACATCTGGTCCCTCAACCTCAAACTTTCCTTCTGATATAGGGATCTTAATGTTACGCGTATCTTCCTCGTCCTCTTCCGCAGTCATATTATAGCATTCTATTATGTGTTGCAACTGCGCGTTCTGATCAGGATGTATCCAAGTCGTTGGCTCATTTGGTGTCCAAAAAAATTTTGCTCTGATTTCTTGAAGGGCATCATTGATGCATTGTAAACTATCATCGAAGCTAAAGGTCAATATGAATCTTTCCTTTAAATCGTACTAGTCGGCGGTGCAATGGCACAACTCCATTTCGGGATACCATTTCATCGGTATCACATCCAAAGCATTAGAAAATAGTGTACCCATTATGGTTGAGGTTCTTCACCCCATGCCATAGTCCAACATGATAAATGTTCTCAAGGATAATTCTTACCATTATAATTCTCTACGAACCTTGTGTTTGCATGACTGAACCTGAGCCTCATCAATCGGTGATACTCATTCCAATCTTCTATATTTTCTTTATGCGTACCCCACCATTGCACAAGTGTAGACCTCAAATCTATATCCAAGGCCTAAAATCATTTTTCTTCCATTACATCCCTTTTAAACTCATCAAGAAATAAGCTTATATCACCAATCCCATCATAGTAAGGTAAATTACGTACCTCTGTTGATATGGAGCGAAGATATTTTGTAAGTAAGTTATAGTGCATAGTAGAAACTTCATGCAACCAGTTCTGCCAATTCTCCAATTCCTCATCAGAGCCCAAGACACATGAACTATCCTTTTCCCAGCTTATCCTCCCATCTACGCTAGGGTTGATCCAATCCTTGTCTCGCGTAGTTAACTCATAGATATTGTCAATATCTTCATTGCCATATTCTTCATAGATAGGTTTTGTATACCGCGATCCTTCATAGGGGTCCAAAGAAACAACGACCCTAGTGACATTCTTCTCGAATACCATACTTCTTATCTTCTAATTAATTATAGTGTCCATGTCAAAATCCCAGTCGAGTCCGAGTATATCCGGATATAGATTGCCGTCGTCCACAATCTCAATGACTTCAAAGTGTGCCACCATGCTTACTCCTTCAATGTCCACAACAACGCCATGCAATTGACCCATCAGGATGATTTTCTGCTGATTGGTCATACGTAGCTTAATCGGTTACCATTGTACCTTTGGTTGCCCCATTCACTCCTAGGCCTGCTTTGGTAATACATTCACATCCAATCCCAAGTCAAGAATTTCTTGATCCATTTCAAATTCATCGATCTACGCAGTTAATTACATATCTCGGTGATCCAGGATACTTTTGCTTATAGATGTATGAAAAAAATCACAGGTGAAAATTGCAGCTTAACATAGAAATTTAATGTGCACACCAGAAAGAAGAAGGAGACACATAAAGGCACAAAAAGAAGACACTAAGACTTGATAACAGAGTTCGTCCAACTTAGACTATGTCTCAAGGCCCTGCTCAAACAATGGGGAGGCCTTTATATTAAATGGCACGAAAAGAAGAGAATTACAATCATTAGTTGCATAACAAGAGGCTTATACCTCCATTCTTTAAAATGGTTGTGAAATGGAGACCTAAGATGGAGAAGTGAGCAGTACCAATGCTTCCGTGGCATTGAGAGGGGTTGAAAACATCTAAAACTTGTCCAAAACAGACAAAATGCACTATCAGCCACCTGAAAGCCCTCCTACCTTGAACAACATGCTGAAAATCCTCCTCTGTGCTTTTTCTAACTATTGGGCTTTTATAATGGGTCGTTTGGACAAATCCAACTTAAATCATGGTTGTTTTGGCATAAAATAGAGGTTGTTTTAGTAGAAGGGTCGGTGGGTGCAATGCGATTCCTTTTTAAAGGAAAATGCCTCATTTTCTTAAGGAACATAGAAACCTTCTTTTCACGATAACTTCATCATCCAGACTTGGATTGAAGTGCCATTCCTACTATTGGAATCAGGACGATGAGATCTATACTCTGGTCCTAGGTTGACTTCATTCTGAGCACTTTGGTTTTGCGATTTTCCATGCCATTGTGTCTGAAGATCCACCTGGATCAATCCTCCCGATTGTGGAGATTTTGGACTGCCAAAAGCTTTCATTAGTTAATTGGCAAGTGAGGGAATTGTTCCCTCACCTTTTCCTTCTCCAGCCATTTGGACTTGCTAGGTTGCATTCCCTTAAAACCCACTCAAAGGTATTCCACATCTCCTCCTTGTGAAGTTTTGGTCCTTCTGTCAAGGATGATGTCATTCGGTAACTCATTGAGATATTCTGGTGCAAAATCATTGACTGTAGGAATTGTGCCCACCTCATCTGTGTCCATGATCAATGTTGGTTCATACATCTTTAGGTTCTCTAAATTCACTTCTAAGTACATCCGCATATATACTGGCAAATCAAGATGAAAGGCATTGTTTCCAATCTTCTCCAATATGGTGAATGGACCATACCGAATGGGTCGCAACTTCTTCCCTTCTCCCTTCATCCTATCCTTGCTGATGTGGGACCACACCTTGTCGCCCACTTGGAATTGGTGGTCGACTCAGTGTTTGTCATGTTGAGCCTTGTAATGGGCTTGCACTTTCTCCAACTGCTCTTGTACTACTTGGTGATTCAATTGGATTCACTGAATGAACTACTGAGCTTTGTCCCTATCATTACGTCCACTGGAGCCATCTTCCCTTCCGAAGACCATATCAAAAGGGTCCTTTGGCAAGTAACCAAAGCATGTCTCAAATGGTGAACACTGCCTAGATGAGTGCATCACTCGGTTGTAGGAATGTTGTACATAGGGGAGATTTTCATCCCACAACTTGGGATGTTTCCCACAATAGCCTCGTAACAAGTGTAACACGGTGTGGCTTACATCCTCTGTCTATCCATCAGTCTGTGGATGAAATGTCGTGCTTCTTTTCAATTTGGTTTTCATCCTCTTCCACAAACTGGTCCAAAACTCTCCGAAAAAGCGAGATTCCCGAGCTGACACAATAGATGTGGGTAATCCAAAATGGACCCAAACATGCTAAAAGAAAAGAGAAGCAGTCTGCTTTGTAGTAATCTGCTTTTTACAAGGCATAAGAATACACATCTTGCTAAAACGGTCAATGACAACATGCAAATATTCGTGACTCTTTTTAGACAAAGGTAAACCTCCTACAAAGTCCATTGACACACTTTCCCATGGATGACTCGGAATAGGGAGTGGTGTGTAGAGCCCGAGTTTTCTATTAGAGGGCTTTGAAATAGAACACATCACACACACCTTTACATAGTGAGTCACAATGTTTTTGATATGAGGCCAAAAACAAAATCTTTGTACATGACATAAAGTCTTTTCGACACCAAAGTCTCTAGACATAAGAGACGTGTGGGCCTCTCGAATTACATGTACTCTTTCCCCTATGGGAATACACAATTTACCAAGGTGATACAACAGTTTCCCCTGCAAGTGATAGTTGTCCACCTGTGAACCATGGGTTAGTTTTGCATAAACCTCCATAAAGTCATCATCATTAGCATATTGTTCAGCATAACTTTCAAAAGATAACGAAGCATTAGGCAAAATAAAAGAAGCAAAAATAGGATGGCAAGATAGCATATCGACCACCTTGTTGCTAGTTCCCTTCTTATACTTTATTACTAGATGAAACTGTTGAAGAAAACCCATCCACCTGAAATGATGAGATTGCTGCAACTTGGTTTGTGACTAAAGGTATTGCAAGGGTTGATGATCTATATGGATGGTGGTCTCCTTGTCGATCAGGTAATGTTTCCACTTTTTCACACTCTGCACCAAGGCATAAAGCTCCTTGTCATAAGTGGGATAGTTTATCACAGCTTGAGAAAACTTCTCAGAATGGTAACAAATCAACTTCTTTTGCTGCATCAGTACAGCTCCCATGGCATAACCACTAGCATCGGTTTCGATCTCGAATGGCTGTTAGAGATCGGATAAGGCTAATACTAGCACGGTGCTGATCTTTTCCTTCAATGTTTCGAAGGATTTATGTTGTCTTCCTCCCCATTGGAAGACCTGTTTCACACTTGTCGATGTGTGGAAAGGTGCTGCAATAACAGATAAATTAGCAATAAATCTCCTCCAATACTAGACTGCACCTAAAAAGCTATGGACCTCGATTACACTAGTAAGCTTAGGCCAATTTAAAATTTCTTCAACTTTAGAGGGATCAATTTTTAACTGACCATGACCAACAATATGACCTAGGTAACCCAAAGAGGTTTTCCCGAACTCACACTTTGACAATTTTACATGGAGTTTTTCTTTTTTTAGTACATCAAGCACTTTCTTTACATGACACACATGCTCAGCCCAGCTCTTACTAAAGACAAGTATATCATCTAAATATACAAGAACAAATTCATCAATGTAAGGCCGAAAGAGATCATTCATGACCTCATAAAAGTGGCTGGAGGTTGCAAAGTCTGAATGGCATCACCATCCATTAAAACAACCCCTATTTGGTCTTGAAGGTAGTTTTCCATACGTCCTACTCTGTGATTTAGCCCTGGTGATAACCACTACGCAAATCCAACTTGGTGAAATAAACAAAATTCTTTAATTGATCTAATAAATCATCTATGCATGGAAGGGGATAGCGATTTTTCACCGTAATTTTGTTGAGCGCACGGTAATCCACGCACATCCTCCTTGTGCCATCTTTCTTTGGCACTAAGACAATCGGTGAGCCACACGGAGAGGTGCTTGGCTCGATGACCCCTTGGTCCAGCGATTCCTGCACTTGTCTCTTGATTTCCTCCATCTCAATAGTCGACATCCTGTACATGCCAGTATTTGGCAGAGGAGTGTCATGCTGCAAACGGATCTCGTGTTGTATTTCCCTCTTTGGAGGTAATCCTTTTGGTTCCTGAAATAGCTTAGCATAGTTAGAAATTAATTCAGATAATTCCTATTTATGTTCTTGATTGTAGCCCTGGAAATCATCAGCAAATTTGACCTCTTTTTCCATTACGACCATAAGCATGCAACCCTTACTCGAATTTACCAGTCTTTTCATCTATCCAGCGCTTACAAGGCTGGCATTGATTTTATTTTGATGAGCCCTTACTATATATTCTAACCCATCTTTTATGATTTGGTATTTGTTTTTATGACGAAAGAAGATTTCCTTTCTATCATACATGTATGGGCTCCCTAACACCATGCCACATATATCCAGTGGTATTACATCCAGTTCTACTTCATCTACTAGCTTAGAAGAAATTACAAATTTGACCTTACACTGTTTGGTTACATTCAGTTTTGCTTTATCATGTATCCATCTAAGAGGGTAAGGTTTCAAGTGTGGTTTTGTTTCTAAGCCAAGTTTCTTTACCAGGGGTTCTGCAATTAAGTTTTCTTTGGACCTAGTATCAAACAAAGTTTCAACTTTAGTATGATTTACAACAACTTTGATATGAAATAGTTCAATTCTCTTTCAGTCACTAGGAAGGGACTCATTTACAGAACTCATGCCTTCATGTGATTCAAAATTGACATGAGGTGTAAGAGTACCTTTTATTCCTGCTGTTGTGATCAACGCTTTGTCTCCCGAATCTGATCCAAGGTCTTGCTACGTTGTTGCCACTGTCTTCTGCTTCCCTTTTCCTCCATACTTCTTTGGATGCTTTTCTGGATGTTGCTTCCAACAGTGATCGTCATCGTGGCCTTCCTTTTTGCAATGATTGCAATACGGCCGTTCTCCCTCTTTGGATGTTGTTTTTTTCTTCTCCTTTCCTCTCCATTTCGCTTTAGATTTGTCATTGGGAGGTTTGAATGGTGGTTTTCTGGAATGATCGTCTCTTTCATTTTTTCCCTTGTTCTCAATATGAATTTCCTTTACATTGGCTGAGTCACTTGTGGTTGGTTCAAACAACAACAATGAATGCCTAATATAACTATGCAATGAGCCAATATACTTAGTTACAAATTCAGGTGTATCAAGTGCAATACCCAAATTCAATGCTTGCTTTCTAAATTCCTATGAAAATCTCTGAACATCCTAACCTTTGCCCTACCTTAAATATTGCCAATTCATTATTGCTTTTTGCTTGTATCCCGAGGGATAAAATTTTTCCTTTAACGCAGAAATAAAATCAAGCCATGAGGAAAAGAGGTTACCCACATTCTTACTGTGCTGAAATTTTCTCTCCCACCAAACGAGAGTGGTGTTGCTTAGCCGTAGAGAGGCCAGCTAAATTATTGCCTCATCCTCCATGATCTGCTAAATCCTGTCGTAGGCCTCAATCTTCCTAATCCAATTATTAAACTTTTCTGCATTGCTTTCACCATTAAACATGGGAAGATCAAATTAACATGTAATTTAAAGAAAGGCTTCTTCGATGCATCCTTTGAATTTCTACGATTATGGTGGTGAGAGGAAGGAGAACCTTCACTCCCAGAAGGAGAAGGAGGGGGTTCTTGTCCACCATTCCCATGTGTTGAACCTTGTCCTTCTGGGTTTCTTTCCTTTGCTTTCTCCAACCTTAAAACTAGCTGAATGATATTCTCTGCCATTGAATAGAAAGTCTTGTAGAAATCGCGCTCCTCTACAAGATGAGCTTCATCTTCTGCCATGTTTCTCCTTCGATGTGCACGCCTCGCTTCGGGATCGAAAGGCTCTAATTCCCCTTCACCTCTTCGAAGTCTGTCTCTTGTTAGCATACAAACATGTAATTCACATCTAAAAAGACTTGTTCTAATACCACTCAATCCAGGATACTTTTTCTTATAGATGTATGAAAAGAATCACAAGTGAAAATTGTAGCTTAACATAGAAATTTAATGTGCACACCAGAAAGAAGAAGAAGACACATAAAGGCACAAAAAGAAGACACCAAGACTTGATAACAGAGTTCATCCAACTCAGACTATGTCTTTGGGCCCTGCTCAAACAATGGGTAGGCCTTTATATTAAATGGCATGAAAAGAAGAGAATTACAATCATCAGTTGCATAACAAGAGGCTTATACCTCCATTCTTTAAAATGGCTATGAAATGGAGACCTCAAATGGAGAAGTGAGCAGCACCAATGCATCCGTGGCATTAAGAGGGGCTAAAAACATCTAAAACTTGTCCAAAACAGACAAATTTCACTATCGGCCACCTGAAAGCCCTCCTACATCAAATAGCGTGCTAAAAATCCTCCTCTGTGGTTTTTCCAACTATCACGCTTTTATAGTGGGTCGTTTGGACAAATCCTACTTAAATCGGGGTTATTTTGGCATAAAATAGAGGTTGTTTTAGTAGAAGGGTCAGCGGGTGCAACAAACCCCAACACACGCTTTTTATCGTTCCAAGCGATAATATCCAAAAACCCCCATAATACACTAAAATCCAACCAAATCCTTAAGTCCCGGACTTCAAAAATTATTAAATCGGACATATATCCTTATCAGGTCCAGGCCCGATATCACAATTGGCATATCGGGGGTTCAATAGTCCTGTTAACAGGGATTTCCGATCGCTGATCGCCGATATTGACGTCGGCCGATTGCATCGACATCCCACTCATACAACAGCCCGGGATTTTGGTCTACCGATCATCGATGCCGATCCAATCGCTTTATATCGCCGATCACAATTGCAAGTCAGCCCCTGCCTAGTTCCAATATCGCCAATACGTATACAACCTTCCTCCGACCTGATATTTCGGCAATCATTGATCGAGGGTCTTAAGGTCCGCCCTCTGCATGATTTCCAATGCGATTCCTTTTTAAAGGAAAATGCCTCATTTTCTTAAGGAACATAGCAAACTTCTTTTGGAATCAGGACGACGAGATCTACGCTTTGGTCCTGGGTCTACTTCATTCTGAGCACTTTGGTTCTGAGCTTTTCCATGCCATTGTATCTGATGATCCACTTGGATCACTTGGTCGATTCTTTTCTTATTTCTATGTACTTTGTTTAATGTGCGTGGTTCAAGCCGTGGCTTCTCTTTACGAGTGTAGTTGTCAATTAGTTCTTGCAATCCTTCCAATACTTTTTGATCCCATAGAAACTTCATACATGTCTACAGAAAGGACTTCAGAAGGGTCAGATCAGGGTTCTCCATCACAATAACCACTTTTGGATTATTCTTCTGTGGTACTAGTTGCATCTATGTTTTGATGTCGAAGCTCCTAGGTCCATGAAACTTTTATTTTCTTCCATGAAGGTTTCTTTCTCCCTCAGCATATTGAACCCAATACTCTTTTCTCCAGCCTTCCTGACCCATGCATCTACCATAGGACTTTTCCCCTCTGTTTTATCTCCTCATGTAGTTGCACCACTTTGTGTCACTATGTTAATATTTGGCTCATCTTTGTGTGGTTCATCTCTCATCATTTTCGAGTTATGCATAGGTTGTTGATTCTTATTTTCTTGCATTTTAGCCATTAAAACAGGACAATCCTCTATTACACGGTCAAATTGTCTATAATGCTTACAAGAAGGGGTAGTGGGGTTCTGATAATCTTGTGCAAAATGTCCAGCTTCGCCGCAGTTATAACATATAATCTATCCCTGAACTCATCCAACGCCCCCTCCTCGACCACTTCCTCGGCCCTAAAATCCTTTGCGGGCTGCAGGTGAACCGTGATCTTCCTGCATGCGGCGTTAAGCTTGCAATCTGTACGCTACAGTTTTCTCTATCATCAAATCATATCTACGAAAGTTTCTTTTTTCATGTCCTACTCACTAGCATAATTTACAAAATAACTTCTTTGGCAACTGCATATACCTTTGTAATAAATAATAATGGTTAGTCGGGTGATGGCCTAGAATTTGGAATATAATACACCAAACACTCAATCTGGTACTTGGTCCAGCACTAGGTTCCGACTTGAGAGGATTAGGACCTCCAGTAGACAAATAGTTATGATAGACAAGACACTGGTCCTTATAGTCTTTACACTTTATGCACCAAACTTCAACTTCTTTTCCCTTCTTCAAATCTTATATCTCCATATGTAAGATCACTAATTAGGTCTATATCTATTGAACTCCTATGTGAGTATCCTGTATCGATGATGCTTCTATATTCATTGTAATTTATAATGCCTTAGCTTGTGATGCGATATTTTTCCGCGATAGTGGTAATCTCAAATGCGGTAATAGTGCAACTATATGCCATTCTTTGTGTTGCTAATCGGAGATCTGAAAGTTGTCTTGTCCCAACAAAAATTTTAATCTCTGATTTAAGTCCCAAGCAGTCTTGTTGACTACTTTCTTAATCTCTTTTATCTTCGTAATGCACTGTGACTGTGACTTTGGTTTCTTGAACTCTGCGTTCAGTGATTTCTTTGTCTCAGCTAGCGAAGCGATTGGGTTTATTATACTATACTTAATATACCATGAAAACGCTCTGTCCTGTATCATTGTGACAAGCTGAGATTTCTTCATATCTTCATCATTGATTTGTTGCGTCTTCCATACAACTTCTACGATAAACCAAAATTGTTGGCGATCCTCTAATCCCTGACCCTTAAAAATAGACATCTTTACTGCATTAGCCATATTAAATGGGGGAAGTGGAGGTGGAGGTGGAGGTGTAGGTGGATGTGGAGTGGTCAGATAGGGAATCTCATAAATGCCTTGATTATCTGACTATGATGCACCTCTAGGCATGCTAGGGTTTCTCCTTTCTTCTTCACTTTCCGATTCACCCAATAAAGGACTGTAAATAGTTTCAATGAAATTATCATGGTCTATTCAAAATCTCTTTCCACTCCTCGTTGAATGAACCTTGATTGCTTTAAACATTAATCCGCTTGCAGGCATGGCACGCCCTTCCCACATAACAACATCTTAATCCATAGCTTTAATGAATTAAAACACTTACCTCGTGGACCCTTGAAAAATTGGCGCTTAGCTTCACTATACGATACCGATGTGTCAATCATGAATTCAGTAATAAAGCCACTTAGAACACTATCGATCCAGTAATAAAAAACTCTTGTGATAGTATTTTCAATCTCCTTGAGTTGCTTAATTGGCTTTGGGGTTCACATAGTAGGCTCGTCGCTCTTCCAACAGGTCTTACTTTCAACTAGTTTTGAAAGCGACTCGTGCAGATTGGTAGCAAATGATGAGAAAAATATCTCATGTTGATCTATAAAGATACACCTCTGCAACCAGATTTCTGTTGACAAGTGTAGATTTCTATTCTCTTATGCTGCAAATTCGCACACCTTCCGATTGACCCAATCTTGAATCTGTTTTCTAGTCAAATGCCACATCACATATCCCTCAAATAGATCCATGTCCTGGAAATCGTTTGTTGTCTTGAGGGGCTCAAACCCACGTTCAAAGTTAGTTGTGATAACTAAGAAACCCTTTATCATTGGTCCTTTCGGCAATGATATGCTCTCGTAGACCACAGGCCACCCAAGGCAATATTGGGGGATGCTGGAACCAGGTTTCCACATCCAAAAGGATTATGGAGTGTGGATCTTGACTTAGTCTAACTCACCTATAGATATATTACTGTGTTATGCCATCTACTTAATATTATACCAAATCTGATCTATTCCTACAAAAAGACTACTTCGCAAATATAAAACTCTATCTACTCTCCATAAATCAATGGACCTTAACTGTAATTAGTTGTAACAATATTCATATATTAATCTCGGTCTTATCTTTTACTGCGTAGCACAAAATTAAATAGTAACTGCATAAATTAAAGTACAAAATGTAAGTACACAGGTCTATCTTCAAAATCTTCTTTATTATCTTCAGATGTTCACAATTACAATCCTTCTTACAATACGCACACAACTACAGGGCCATGCGCACACAACTACAGGGGCTTGTGCACACAGTTGTAGGGGCCTGTGCACACAACTGCAGGACCTGTGCACACAGCTGCAAATTTACAAGGTCTCTACGTACATAGCTGCAGGAGCCTTCCCCTTTGCTCTAACATAGAAAGATATGACAATTACAAACTCAAAACATATCCACCATCTATCAATCTTAATTTTCCCTTTGACTTACTAAGAAAACCCTTTATATATCATTCTTTCTTACAATACCATGGTCCACAAAACATTGGTGAAGCTCAAAACATGCAAATTGGTTCCATCCTTTTACAAATTAAGGGATTTGACCCACCCTAAAGCCCCTATGACTCCTAAAACACTGCGTGAAGAGCTCTCCGCTCCTCAAAATGTGGAGTCTCTACTAAACATTGAAAAACTTTGACTTAGGGGGGATCCTACCCAATAGTAAGTACCATAATTATATTCTAAAATTTACTATTGGTTTTATTTAAGCCCCTTCAAATATTTTCCTATATAATGTACGTGAAAGTTTTGATGATAGTTGACACCTTTCATTTTCCATCCTTGAATAATTATGTGAGTCATTTGATCTCCCTTAATGTTTGAGGATATATTGTTAACATGTTTTCATTCATAAGTTCTACAGTTACTCCTACTTTTGTCTTAGTATTATATTCTAAAATTTACTATTGGTTTTATTTAATCCCCTTCAAATATTTTCCTATGTAATGTACATGAAAATTTTGATGATAATTGACACCTTTCATTTTCCATCCTTGAATAATTATGTGAGTCATTTGATCTCCCTAAATGTTTGAGGATATATTGTTAACATGTTTTCATTCATAAGTTCTACAATTACTCCTACTTTTGACTTAGTATTATATTCTAAAATTTACTATTGGTTTTATTTAATCCCCTTCAAATATTTTCCTATATAATGTACATGAAAGTTTTGATGATAATTGACACCTTTCATTTTCCATCCTTGAATAATTATGTGAGTCATTTGATCTCCCTAAATGTTTGAGGATATATTGTTAACATGTTTTCATTCATAAGTTCTACAGTTACTCCTACTTTTGTCTTAGTATTATATTCTAAAATTTACTATTGGTTTTATTTAATCCCCTTCAAATATTTTCCTATATAATGTACATGAAAGTTTGGATGATAATTGACACCTTTCATTTTCCATCCTTGAATAATTATGTGAGTCATTTGATCTCCCTAAAGGTTTGAGGATATATTGTTAACATGTTTTGATTCATAAGTTCTACAGTTACTCCTACTTTTGTCTTAATATTACAATATGATACCTTTCATTTTCCATCCTTAAATAATTATGTGAGTCATTTGATCTCCCTAAATGTTTAAGAATATATTATTAACATGTTTTCATTCATAAGTTCTACAATTACTCCTACTTTTGTCTTAGTATTGCATATTCATAAGTTCTACAATTACAACTACTACTTTTGTAGTAGTATTACATATAAATAATTATTGCATTCCTTACCTTCATAATTCCTTAATAATTGCATTCCTTACCTTCGTAAATATGTTTCATTTGTTAGCAATACCTTCATAAATATGTTTCATTAGTTAATAATTGGTTAGTAATTTTTGTAATACATGAATTAACCCTTTTCCTTTCCTTACACTTAAAATTACATTATTAATGTACCATCGACATTATTTATTTCTCTCAATAATCCTTGAAATACTAATCTTTGAAAAACATATTTCACATCTCTGCGATTTAGAACATATATCATGCTCTTGTAATCGATTACATTAATTTACATCCACATATATTAAATTTTAAAACTTGTATTGATGGTATTAATGTGTTATTATTAACTCTTTGGTTCATTATTTGACGCCTGGCATAAATTATTTGGGGCCACTTACATGATTTGATTATGGTCACCATAACAGAATGTAATTCGGGTTAACACATTATATACATGATGTTTGAACATTGTATCTAAGACCTTTTTTCAATGTGTACACTTATATGCTATTACATGTATTCTACTACAAGTGCAAATGAGCTTGAAGATTATATCTATTTATATGAACATACTTAGCACCTTTAAATTTTAAAGTCCTATCACAAGTCTCATGTATATAGAGATAATTATATTTGTTTACTTATTTTTTATACAACCTACTATAATTTTAGAAATAATAGAAATGCTTCTTTATTCTACTTAAATAATATATAAAAAGCAAAGTTAATCTTTCCTTCTATCATATTTACAAACTTCTAGATATTCATCGTTTAGTTTTCTTTTCAATACTTACAAAAAGAAAACAATTACTTACAAAAAGAAAACAAAAATCTAAACAATTTATCCAATCACATTAAGTTTACACACATAAATAAAAGTATAGGGTACCAACTTATATAGTGTATCGAGAAAAATAGAAGTGAAGTACTTCACTCCTCCCAACCTGGATTATGTAACCAACCAATGTCCCCTAGATCATAACAGTTCTACAATTTTTTCTTCTTATACTTTCACTCTTGCTTCTCTTCTATCTCACTTCTCTCTTCATAATGAGAAAAAAAAGACAAAGTATTTTTATCCATTACCCATCTCCCACTCTTTGGTGGTTGGTAACTACCTCCACCTTACCCACAGGTAGCAAAGGTAGTTAACAACTCATTAATGATATTCTATTTCCCACACCCAAAGACAACATCTTGTCTTTTAGGAAATAATTAAATGGTCATTTTCCATCATTACTCAATAAATCTAATCATCCAAATTAGATGCCTAGAACTTATTGATGAGTAAATGATTTCCACAGTAATTTTGGAACCACGTGTACTTAATAAACCTTTTCCATATTTCTTTATTTGTAAAAACAAAGCATCATAATTACATATTTGTGATTAGTTATTATCAGCAATAAATTACTGATAATTACATTTTTGAAATGTCTTTCACACTTAAACATTTAAAAAGGAACACACATATGCACAATTAATTACATAAAATCATCAAGCCAAGGGACATCATAGGAGCAATAATAAGTTGAATTATGAAATTGTAAAGGATCATTTCATTCTAGGGCTAAGGCTAAGCATATATAACTCATGTATCATTTCATATGATCAATTTTAGAACATGGAGAGTCGAAATCAGAAAAGATGCATATTGTATAGAATCTTGTAGACATGTTAACAAAGGAGAAATAGAGTCTCTACTTAGTTTCAGTTACTCTTCAAGCATGATGATAGAAATGATTGCATCAAGAGGTGCATTCTACAACCTAGTATGAGGGTGATGTGTGACTCCTTCAATGCTCAATGTGGAGTTGACATGTGTCCCTTATAAAATAAAAATAAAATATTTTCTAAATAGAAAAGCAATGTAGGCTATAATAAAACAAATGAATATACATGTTTAATTAGTTTTAATAAAAAGCATTATAAAACATCAATAATCCCAACCTCGCTATGGTCACTTGATTTGTTTATGACATTACAACACAATTTGGTAAAAATATGTCAGTCACTCAAAGTCATAAATAAAATATTTCGGTGTCCACATGACATAATTGCATTGAGAGGCACATTCTACAACCCAATATGATGGCGATGTGTGATTTCATCCATGCTCAAGGTGGAGTTGGCACATGTCCCTTTTAAAATTAAAATAAAATATTCTCTAAATAGAAAAAGAAAGTGAGCGATAATAAAAAACAAAAATCAATATGTATGTTTAGATAGTTTTAATTAAAAGAACTATAAAACATCAATGATCAGAACCTCTCTTTGGTCACTTGATTTGATTTAGATATTAAAACGCAATGTGGTAAAAATATTTCACTAACTCTCAGTTATAGATAAAATATTTTGATGTCCACATGACATTTCATATAAATTTTAAAAAGAGATAAAGTAATTAGAAGTAAAAGAAGTGTGAATAAGATGTTTAAACCTTATACATTTCAAAAATATTTTAACACATGATTTAAATAAACTACTTGAAGATCTATGTTAACTAATTTAAGTCAATATCAACTTCATATATATCATATATAGAAAGAAAATGTTAAAAGAAAATATTTTAATGTTGTATATAATAAAATATTCAATGTCCAAAGAAAAAACTAATTGAAAGTTAAAAAAAATTATAAAAA